>JAKCPI010005766.1:0-17692 GCA_023213315.1 Euborellia annulipes
CTCTGAAAATTTACACATGTCCTTATATTTTGTTGGAAATTTAACTCTTCTACCACTTCTTGTTTTGATCTCTTCGGGGTTTGTATTAGGTTGGGGGTGGTATCTTCTTTCTTCTTTTCTTCGCCCTGTGGCGGTTTTTGACTTGTAGGTGAAGTATCTTCAGGAGCTAGGGTGTAGGCGGGTTTTAATCTATCTAGACTAATATTAGTAAGCTTGCCTTTTATATTCAGTTTATAATATTTGTCGGTTCTCTCCACTACGCCATAAGGGCCTTCATAAGCCGGCTCTAGAGGTTTTTTAACCCTATCGACTCTGACAAATACGTGAGTGCAAGTAGAAAGATCTTTATGTACGAGTATGTTTTGTGGTGTACGGTTTCTTACACTTACTGGCCTCAGCTGTTCCATCTGCGTGTGCAGTTTTGAAATTAGGTTGTTTTTCATCAGAAGGGTTTTGATTTTTTATGAAAAATTCTTCGGGAAGTTTAATGGGTTTTCCATACAACATTTCTGCCGTGGAATGTTGAGAATCTTGAGGTAGGACTGCGCGGAGACCAAGTAGAACTGTTGGTAGGGTCTCAGTCCATCTTATGTTGTTGGCGGCTTTGAGGGCCACTTTCAGGGTCCTGTGAAGCCGTTCAACTTTCCCGTTGCTTTGGGGATGATAAGGAGTTGTGTGTTGTAGTTTGATTCCAAATTTGTTTGCAAGACACCTAAATAGGTTAGATTCGAATTGCCGACCTTGATCGGTTATTATTTTAGAGGGGGTTCCAAATCGCGCTATCCAGTTTTTGAAAAATTCGTTTGCAACCTCTTCGGCTGTGATGCCTGTTAGCGGGATAACCTCCATCCAAGATGTGAATCGGTCTATGCAAGTGAGGCAGTAGGCTTTATTTTCAGATGGTGGGAGGGGACCAATCAAATCCAAATGTACGATCGAAAATCGCTCGTCTGGTTCGTCGAATGTTCCGAGTGATGTTTTTGTGTGTCTTGTGACTTTATTCTTTTGGCAATTGATGCATGCCTGGGACCATTGGTTTATATCTTTCTTCATTCCTTCCCAAATGAATTTTTGTGTAATCAATTTTGTTGTTGCTTTTATTCCAGGATGTGAAAAGTTATGAAAGTTTTCGAAAATTTTTCTTCTGAATTTTCCTGGTATGTAAGGCCGAATATTATTTTGTGAAGTATCGCACCAGAGAGTTTCACCGCAGGTGGTTAGACATTTTTCAAATTTTAATGATTTATTATTTTTAATTAAATTTTGTAGTTCTTGGTCCGAATCTTGATCTTTTGCTATTTCTGAATAATTGATTGGGGAAATTTCTTTGATTTCTTCAATGCGGGAAAGGTTGTCGGCTACGGTGTTTTCTTCTCCTTTAATGTGAACTATGTTGGTTGTGAATTCAGAAATAAATTGAAGTTGTCTGAGTTGTCTCGGAGATGCTTTTTCATTTTTTTGTTTAAATGCGAAGATAAGAGGTTTGTGATCTGTATAGATCGTAAAATCTCTTCCTTCGATTAAATGTCTAAAATTTTTTATAGCCAAATAAATAGCTAAAAGTTCTCTATCGTAGGCCGAATATTTTTGTTGCGTAGCATTTAATTTTTTTGAAAAGAAAGATATAGGTCGCCAGGTTTCGTTTTGAAGTTGATTGAGAGACGCGCCAACGGCAAAGTTTGATGCGTCGACAAAAAGTGAGATAGGCAAGTCTTTGCTTGGAATTGTTAATAACGTTTCTTCGCTGAGAGTTTTTTTGCATTTCTCGAATTTTTTGAAGAGCCTCTTCAGTCCATTTGACTTCTCTCTTGTCGTTTTTTGTTGCTCCTTTCAAGTATTCGTTTAGGAGTGCTTGATCGTCCGCAGCGTTTTTCATGTGCCTTCTGTAAAAGTTGAGCATCCCGAGAAATGTCCTCAATTCCTTAATTGTTTTGGGAGGTTTTTGTTTGAGTATCGCTTCTACTTTTTCAGGATCCGGTTTCAATCCTTCACTGCTAATTTTAAACCCGAGGAAATTAATTTCATTCGATTCAAATTGGCTTTTTTCTAAGTTAATTTTTTAAACCGAATTCATCTAACTTTTTTAACACTTGTAAAATGTTCTTTTGATGTTCCTCTTTTGATGGTGAAGCGATTAGGATGTCATCCAAATATGCGAAACAGAAGTCGAAGTCTCTGAGAACCTCGTTTATAAACCTCTGAAAGCTACTGGGGGCATTTCTGAGTCCGAAAGGCATATAATTAAATTCGTATAGTCCGAAGGGGGTAATGACAGCCGTCTTTTCCCTGTCTTCTGGAGCTATCGGGATTTGGTAAAAAGCCTGATGTAGATCTATTTTACTAAATATTTTTTTATTTTCCAAAATATGATGGACGTCCTCAATTCGAGGAATTGGATAGCGGTCCGGAATTGTCCTGTCGTTTAATCGACGGTAATCTCCGCAGACACGCCATTGTCCATTTTTTTAGTGGTAAGATGAATGGGACTTGCCCATTGGGATTTGGAAGGTTTTATTATGTTATTTTCTAACATAAAGTTAAATTCTTTTTTTGCAATTTCTAATTTTTCTCTATCCAACCGACGCGCCTTACAAAAAGAGGGGGGGTCCGTTGGTAGTTTGAATGTAATGTTTTACTTGATGTTTAGGTTCGGTGGGTATTAATTTTGGTTTGGTTATGTCCGAAAAATTTTTTAATAATTTTGAAATTGAATTTTGACTATTAACTGTACTGATACAGTCAGTTTGTGAAATGGCCGAAATTGATCCTTTGGTAGACAATTTTGTATTATTATCAATTAATTTTTGGTTTTTAAGATCTATCAATAGGTTGAAATTTTTTAAGAAATCTGCGCCCAGTATGCCCTTAGAGGTTTTTGCGACGAAAAATGGCCATTGGAATTTGCGTCGCAGCCCGAGATCCAGATCCAAGACCCTGTACCCATACGTAGGAATGACTGTCCCGTTTGCAGCATATAATTTGAGTTCGGATAATTTGTTGTTTATGCTGGCTGTTCCTGGAATAACACTGACATCAGCACCGCTGTCGATGAGGAAGCGTCGTCCCGTTGTAGCATCCCTAACAAAAAGTCTATTTTGTGTGTGGCCTGGTGGAGGGGCAGATGACGCGGCCTCTAGTCTCTCTGCCTCTTCTCGTTTCCCGCGCGCCACTGGCAAGGGGGGTGCATTTTTTTGCGTTTTCTTTAAACTTGAAGTGGTAAAAGCAAAATTTCCCTGTGTTTTTAAATCTACTAGGGCTTTTTGATCTTTTATAAGGGCTTGGGCTTCTGCTTCTATTATTGTTATTGGTTTCTAATAGTTGATTAATTTTTTTCTTCAAGCATGTTAATTTTTTCATTTAATTTTTTAATTTCTAAATTGGCCGGGGACGTTTCGGTTTTTCTCTCCACAGGGGAAATATTGTAATTAGAGTTCAACTCCCAAAGCTTATCTGCTATTTCTGCTAATTTTTGCAGACTCCCTTCAGTTATAGCTAATATGGTTTGAATGTTTTTGGGCATTCTGTCCATCCAAACATTTTTTATAATGTTCTCCGGGACCTTGCCGTTACCTAAAACCTCTAGTCTTAGTAGAAATTGGCTAGGCTTTTCATCGCCCATTTCAACTTCTCTAAGCAATTTGTTAATTTTCTTTTCCTCGCTATCGGCATATACTTTTAATAATCTAGCCTTTGCGAGGTCGTATTTGTTTGTGAATGTTTCTGATGCGGCTATATCGAGGAGGTTTTCTACAGTAGATGGATCTAACTGGCCCAGTAAGTGTTTGAATTTAGTTCCCTGTTGATTTATACCAGCGAGAGAGAACTGCGCTTCAGCTATTATAAACCACACTTCCGGTTTATTTGGTGTGAATAGTGGCAATCTTGGACTTACTTTTTCTAGATAGATTGGCCCAGCTCCTTCGGTGGTTCCTTGGTCGTTTACGTTGCACATCTTCGATCTTGGTTTTTCTTTCTTGAGTTTGATTAATGAAACACGCCGCGTGTAATTTTCTATTCAATTGTCGGGGTCACCAATGTGGGGGTGTTGTGTGTTGCACACAAATTATTGGAAAAAGAAACGAAATGCGTTAAACGATTAACAAGGAATTTAATTTAAAACAATTATAAACATAACAAAAATAAACATAACATAACAACACGTGGTTTTATGTTTGGGCGTTGGTTGCCAGGGGAAGTGTGTGCCTTCAGGTGTAAACAAAAACTGAGCGAGCCACGTGTGTGACCAGCTAACTTGCTTCCTGGTTTCCTACCAACTTTGGTATATATATAATACAAACAAGAATTAATTTTATAAAATTAGAAAAAATGGTTAATTGTATTTTATATATATATATATATTTATTTTTAATATTATTTTAGGGGTGAATTTATTTTGATAAATAAAAATAATTTTTTTACTGTTTCCCGAGAGTGTAGTTTAAGGCGCTAAATTTAATTTAAGGCGATAAATTTAATTTTGAGATGGCCGCCACACATGTAACGGTGAATTAAGGTTAGTGTATCCTCTGCAATGGAAATTGCAAAAGATTGTTAATTTGCGCGCCCAACGCTTTTAGTTTTAGTCAAGGTACTTCGAATAGACAAGGTAGTTCCATAGTCCCATTTCCGAAGTTTTTGGTGTACCCGATTCTGATTGGATGGCGGCTCCCTCCCACCACTCGCCCATAGAAAAGCAATGCGTTTATTTGTGTGCGATTCATTTCTTGGCATTTATTTAATTTACTTTGCATATATAGAGTTTTGCACCCTTATTTGTGTTATCGACTAATTATTTGAACAATATAACGATGAGATTTTAGCGCAATTACTATGTAATAAGAAGTAAAAAAAGGAAATAAGTAAGATGTGGCATAACCTCGAACTGTCATTTCATTCGTAAGTATTTTGACTTTGACTTTTTTTATTTAATTGGAGTTAATAGGCATTTATTAAATTAAACTTTTATTAAATTAGGTCTCTTAAAAGGAAACAAACATAAGAAAATTAATTTTAAGTTGTAAAATGTCCGAAAAGTGGAATCTGACAAATCCCAATTCTCTACTAATACAATGCACAAGATATCTAAAGAAATTTTATCCAGGTATGTACAAAATAAAAATCTGATTAAAATAACAAACTAGAATATTTGATTTAATTTTTATTCACATTACAGGTGCTGTATGAGGGAAAATATATAAATTGAAACCTTTTTGTCAGTGCCATAAATGAAGAATGAAAATTTAAAATTAAGCCAAAAATTATAATTAAATAACAAATTTATATGAATAAACTTAAGAATTATGTTTTTTTTTTTTTAATATTTTATATAAAGGTAATGTTTTAAAGATTTTTTTGTTTGTCTTAAAGAGTTTTTTAAGATTTCTGAACTAAAAGTAGAAATGTATTAGAATGTAATTTTGTTTTGTGAATTATATTATAATCAATATAATATTACTTTAGGCCTAGTTAATTTGAAAACTATTGTTTATTTAATGAAGGGTTAAACCCAGAAACTTATCTTCTGCCTAAAAAATTTAAAAGAAACTACCCCCATCTTGGGAACTATACCCACCTGACAAAAGCTTCTGATCACGAATATGCTATTTCTCCTTGGGTCCAGCACCTTTCATATGGAGGTCTTACCGTCCCTTCAGAGGATTTTTTTAAAAAAATTCAATGGATGGAAAGGGTATTCCTCAAAATCTTAAAGAAGGATCTACCAAAGGGTAGACAATGCATGGCTAGGGTGAGCAAAAAAATGTTTAAAAGACTACAAAATATCAATCTTGAAAAGGAAGTAGTACATGCTTTCGTGAGGCAAAGAATATTTATTCGAATAAAATATCAAAATTCAATGTTTCAAAATATGTCGAGAGAAAAAAGGAAGGCTAAAACACAATTAAAACATATGGCAAAAATGAGGAAAATTTTGAGCTAATTAAAACACCCCTCAATATATATATTATATGTTCCCTATTTTTCTATTTTTTTTTCATTATACCCTCTAATCTATCTAATCTATACCCTCTAACAATAGTTCTTATATAGTAATGTAATATCAATAAAAAACATTGTAATAACAATAAATATAATATAACAATATGTTGTTTACTTTATTATATTTATTTAAATTATAAAATTCTCTTTTTTTTTAACTAACTAACCTTCCTTTTCTAAACATATATATATATATATTTTTTTTACGTTTTTAGAAGAAACTAAATAGAAAAAAAATATAATCCTTTGATTATTTAATTAAGAATCGAAAATTAATTATCTTATATTATTCTCCCTATTACTATTTTTTTTTAATAGCCTTATATAGATTAAAAGTTAAAATTAAAATAATTCTGATCGAGCGCTATTTTGTGTTTAAACGATTTTTTTTACATAAACCCCTGCATATTTATATATTTTATGCATTCATTTTATCTAATTTATCTTTAATTAACATCAAATAAGTGATATTTAAATGTAAATTGAAAAATATTTGATTTAATATGAAGAATTGTATATAGTTCCATTGGGCCGCAATAGCAAGGAGCCGCCAGGGGCTCAGAGCCGAAAACAAACGAATTCTCACGAACAGAATGGAACTACCTTGTCTATTCGAAGTACCTTGGTTTTAGTAACCTATATTAATTTTTAATATAATTTTAAAGAAATTATACATAATTATTTTTCTCTTTTTAGTACATTTATAAAAGCGTTGTTTTTAAATTTTTTTTTAATATTATTTTATTTAACTCTTTTTAGTTTTTGTAATAAAATATTAATACGTATGAGTTATATACATATACACGATACAATAAGACAATTTGTATTTTAAAAGAAGAGAAATATTTGATTATAAATTCCACCCCCTCTTTTTTTTGATTGTCACGGGAGTTACATCTTCTTTATATATATAATTCTTCTGTACGTGTGTATGTGACTGAACTCCTCCTAAACGACTGAACCGATTTTGATGAAATTTTTTGTGTATGTTTGTGAGAGTCCCGGACAGGTTATGTTTCACAAATAACAATAAGTTAATGAGTAATTAACCGTTAAATTAAGAAAAAAATAAAAATTAGGAGAAATGGTTGCCATGTTTCATTGAAATAAACAATAATTTAGTGACTATATTATCACGGGAGAGAGATAAGATATAAATACATTAATTTAATTGAGTTTTCTTTAGTTTCTGAAACGTATTAAGCGATATTATTAATTAATATAGATATTCATCTGACTAAGAGAAAAAGTGAGGTTATAGTATATTCCCAGTTTCTTTATAATTTAACATCTGACAGCTAGATCTACCAACGTATTTATTATTTTTATTTTACGATATTTAAATATTTTTTTGTTTTGTAACCTAATATTAACAATTAAAATTTAAACAATACAAATATAATTACTATTTTTATTTCTTTTATAATTTTGGTACTATTATAAATGATACAATTTGACAATGCGCCCTTGCGGTCAAATGGCCAACTACATAGAATGCTTTCATTTTCGGTGGCCCAATCGTTTTGCATCTATCTATATATCTTAACAGTAGGGAATAGTTAACGGTTCCTTTAAAGTTGCCTTAGCAACAGCCTATAATTTTAAAGCCCAAAGCGATGTTTACTAACAGACTTTTAAATATTTACAGAACTGTTTTCTTGCAACCCGGCATTAATATGGATGATAATAAAATTGGAATAAAAACCAAGTAGATTTGAAAAAAAAAAAAAAAAAGAAAATTAAACATCACAATTTTTTAATGGATAAATTTAGGAATTTTTTGAGTCTCCCCATTTGGGGATCCAGGGACTAATTTATAAACAATCGTCTTCTCAATTGATTTGCAATAAGAACCACGTGGTTCTTTTTAATTCGTTCGAATTAATAATTGCGTTGTTTGTTTGTTTTTTTATTTCCAGTTGTGTTTATTTTCTTTCCTTTTCTCTCTCTCACTCTCTTATTTGATCGTATCCCGTATTTGACCCTGGATATATTTTGATTTGTTTTTCCCAGCCTGATGACGCATCGTCTCTATCACTTGGAGCTTTTAGTTTCTTGCAAGCAACACTTCACATTTCAATACACTCTTTTGAAAAAAACGAGCAAGAGATGAAAGATGTTCTTTTTTTTTTCTTCCTTTTCGTTAATGACAGACAGACAGAGCATTTTAATCCATATATTTCTCAACTGACATCCTTGGATGTCCATTTCCTTTATAAGAAAAGATATTTATTGAATATGCAATTTTTAGTTTTTTTTTTTGGTAATATATCCTTGGTCAGCCTGTCAAAAATCGTAAACTATTTGTGCTTTTGTTATTTTTATTATTAAACACTTTTATTTGTTTATTTTGTAGTTCGTGTTGTCGACGTTTCGAGCGCCTACCTCGGGATCAGTCTAGTGTCAATTAAATATTATAGATGGTCGTAATGGAATTTATTGCACTAGTAGCCTCACATTCACACACATGCTATCTATTAAATTAAAAAAAAATGATTGTTAGCCTTTAATAGATACACCTGGACCTTGGCAAGTGATAGCTGCTCATGTTTTCTATGTTAATAGCCGATTTCGGATAGGCGCCCAATATCGGATAGCATGGTTCTGGCTCTTCTGTATGCTGTATCGAAGTCAAAAAAATCTGGTGTGACTGGCGCACAGCACACAACTTTCTCTTACCCTTCGGTAAGAGAAAGTTGTGCACTGTGCTGGTCACACCAGATTTTTTGTGTCGAGATATATTTAGTTTCCCATAGCACCTTAGTTTCAAACTTGCATTTTAAATGTTGATTGCTTGAAATAAACTATGGTTATTTTTCAAAATTTTAATCTCATATTTGGACATTTTATACACAATATAGAATCGTAAATAAATACAAAATTTCATAAGAATTGGAAAAAAAAATTTTAAATGCGTAAAAAGTTCCAAAGGGGACCCCCTTTTGAATCGAAATTAACATACAAATCCCTATAGGAAATTAACATTGGCCAAATGCGAAGATAAGGTAGAAAAATTTAAAACGCGTAGAAAGAGAGAAGATAGTTTTGTGAGAGAGAGAGATATGTTTTCTCCGAAAAAAAAAATGGGCGTTTAAATAATAATTGATTTTTAATCTAATAAAAAGAAAAAGATTTAAATTCGGTTACCATTTATTTCTCCTATCTTTCCTATGAAGCACAAGAGTAAAGTGTGCTTCAAACAATTTTGAGGGCAAAACGAGAATATACATTTGAAAGAGCATCTAAAAAATAATTGATTTTTGAATTTTAATCTAAATCGTTAGAGCGAATTTTGAGAAAATCGAAAAAAACTGAAAAAGTACATCAGTAAAGTACTAGTACTTTTTGGCCGATTTTGATTAAAAGCTTATTTTGTCGGTCCCGGGGGGTGTTTAACTTAAATATAAAATTTCAGCCTCATAGCTCAATTCCTTCATGCTTAAAATTGAACACACACACACACACACACACACACACACACACACACACACACACACACACACACACACACACACACACACACACACACACACACACACACACAGACAGACAGACAGACAGACAGACAGACCATGTCGCGAAAACCACTTTTTTGGATTCAGGGGACCTCAAAACGTGAAGATCCATCAAAATCTCGACATCGAATTTTTGACATGAAACCAATACTTTCTCTCTATATATATATTACATATATACATAGGTAAGAGAAAGTAAAAAAATTGTAACTAGTACCTCTAGGCAGGGCCGGAACTACGGGATTTTTTAGGGGGGGGGGAATTTAATTTGCCGCCCCCTCCTTTTCTATACAAAATTCATATCATTTTACCTTTTTATTTTTTAAGTAAATATTTCTTTAATTGCCGCCCTCTGATATCTGCCGCCCGGGGCACATGCATTCACTGCCCCCCCCCCTAGATCCGGCCCTGTCTCTAGGTTCCTCTATTCTATAGCGTCGTTGAGTGGACTTATCTGCTGTCAGTGCGAGTTGCGAATAATATTTGTTTGGTTTTTGAATTTATGAATATTTCGGAGGAGGCACTTCACAACTATTCTATAACTACTAAAAGTATTATGTTCAAACTGCAATGGTGGTAATTACATTGGAGAAGAACGTTAATTTTAATATAAACTTATTTTTTTTAGCTAGCTGTTATCGTTTCGAGAATAGATTCCGTCAAATGTCAAAACGTGTTGGCTCCTAATATCGGATAGTTTCGGGTCCCTAAAATCAAATATCCTTAGACAACGGGGACAGCGCAGACGAGGGGTGTATTTACTGTCTTCAACCATACAAGCAAGATTTGCTCAGGGGGTCACATCTTGTGGGTACGTGGGTGTCAACCACGAGCTGCCCTAGCTAGGACTGGCAGTGTTTCTGTTCTTTACCTGTCAGTCTCTCGTCTTCTAACTTTCAACAGGCGTCAGACCGGCCTGTTCTATTCCTTCCCAGTCGCAAAAACCCTTCCCGCCGACCCCGCATCGCGGTAATAATCAGGCGAAGAAAGAAGAAGAACCATACAAGCAAGATAAACTAGGCCAAGATGGATAAGATGCAGTGGCGCAACCAGGATTTGCTCCTGGGGGGGTTTTCCGGGGGGGGGGGAGGGGCTGATCTCAAATATTTTTCTGTGAAAAAATTTTTTTCGCAGAACCGAGCGAAGTTTTTTTGCTTTGCGGGGAAATTTTTTCCAGTCCGTAAAAATATTTTATCTTTTTTTTAGAGACGCAAAATTTTTGCCGCCCCGTGGAACCAAATTTTTCCCCATGTGCCGCCCGCGGAACCAAATTTTTTTTTCCATGCGCCGCCCGCGGAACATTTCCTCTTTTGCGGAACCGAAATGATTATATTTTTTCTTTTCTATTTGTAATATATATATTTTGATTTTTTTTTATCTCCTGGGGGGGGGGGGGGTTAAAACCCCTAAACCCCCCCCCCTGGTTGCGCCTATGATAAGATGTGAATTGTTCTGGATCAAACAAGAAATATATTTCATATTTTGATCTCAAAACATGAATGCATGGAAAAAATCGTTATTTTTTTGGATACTTCTCTTTAAAAGTTATTTATGCAAAAATGCAAATAGAAATGTTTCAACGTACGTATGTAATATTAAAATGTATTTCATATGAAAGCAGGCTGACTAATTAAATATATCCCATGGCGTGTAGCCTATCTCTGGGCATCCTTCCGACGGCCTTGACACATGCCATCAATTTGTGCCCATTAAAGAAAATTTAATCACCTGCATTTAAACAAATCAAATATCTGTTTGCTTTTTTTTTTCTTTTTCTTTATTAAAAAAAAAAAGGTAGGAAGATAATTTCCGCTCCCCGCCCCTCCCCCTACGTCCGTCCTGTTTCTATTGAGGTGAGAATTGTAAGATAAAGAATACAATATTCTTATTTGATTGCTGTAAGATAGGCAACCCAAAATGCAACTTCTTCATCCCTTGTTCTTTTAATCGTTTCCTAATTGATTTTTTTTGTCTGTTTATTTATATTGCTATTTTTCAAAGGGCTGAATTTTTCTTTTGATCTTAAATCAAAGTAGACGCCATCTTTGATTTCGGAAATAAAGACAAACAGATCTGAAACAAAAAGAGAAAGAGGGGAATTTATAAAAACACTGAATATGAAATAACTAGGAAAATTGAATAGACTAACAAGCAATTAATTGAAACGTTATATAATATGTAAATAAACAGCTCGTTTTATTTTCCGGTCTAGATTAAACCTGGCAACGTTTCGGCTACTCATTCTGTGGCCTTCTTCAGTTCCAATTCAGCTAAGATTACAAAGGTTGTTAAATTTGTGACAATCTCAATTGAAAGGAGAAAAAACAAGATGGCTTCCGTTTCTCGATCTGCACGCCATCTACACATGAGCGATCGTAGCGCCCCACATACAATTTGATACGAAAATTCAAATATTGCATTTTTTTAAAATATTAGTATACATTCTCTAAACTGTACAAATTATTATTGACAAATTGTTTACATATACATATGTGTACAGTGAGCCCCACAATTAAGTCCCCACCTGATAGCTAGAGCCTTAAGAACATGGCGCTGCGATCGCTCATGTGTAGATGGCGTGAAGATCGAGAAACGGCAGCCATCTTGTTTTTTCTCAACTAATTCAATTGAGATTGTCACAAATTTAACAACCTTTATAATCTTAGCTAAATTGTACCTGAAGAAGGCCACATTATGAGTGGCCGAAACGTTAGTAAATTTTAGAAATAAATCACAGTTAAACCGAAAATCAAATTCTTTTACTAATGATAACAACTGTGAAAGCAAATTTGGTTTAATCTAGACCGGAAAACAAAACGAGCTGTTTATTTACATATTATATAACGTTTCGATTAATTGCTTGTTAGTCTATTGAATTTTCCCAGTTAATTAATATTCAGTGTTTTTATAAATTCACCTCTTCCTCTTTTTGTTTCATTTGCTCCACCAAAATTCAAAATCATTTTTTTATTTGCTCTTTAAAAAGTTAATCAGTGAAATTTTTCGTGAAAATTGTTTGAAGTACACTTTAATGATGTAATATTTCAGATTTCATTTCATTTTTCGGCTCTTCCTTCCATAGAGCCAATGTTAAATCCCCATATGGGGATTTGCATGTTAATTTCGATATTTTCCCATGTTTATAATTTTGAAGGAGGTATATAGCTGAATGTTGATAATCAATTAGGAAGAATAAATGAGCAAGTAGCTGGTTATATTTCAATTTATTAGTAAACCAGAGCCGGCATTTCGGTCAAATATGAGACCATCCTCAGAGCCAGGTTAATGTCTGAAAATATAAATAATCCTCGCCAAGTTATATTGGGCATACACAATTATACGTAGCTTAATCATGATAATGCCTCAAAATTTGTTATTATCGTACCATGGGCAGAGAGTGATAATTGCGTATGCCCAATATAACTTGCCGAGGATTATTTATATTTTCAGGCATTAACGGCCCTGAGGATGGTCCCATATGTGACCGAAACGTCGGCCTTGGTTTACTAATAAAAAGAAATACTCTTTTATTCTTCCAATTTGAATATGTTTATAAATGTTACTTCTTGAATTCTAATATATCGGTGGAAACTATTAATAAATATATCTCGATACAAAATATCTGGTGTGACAAGCACGGTGCACACAACTTTCTCTTTCTGCTGTGCCTCGGTCACACCAGATTTTTACATTTTCTTCCAATCTTTTTTTTTTTTGTTTCGAGTACCAGCATTTTGAGATAGCTTGTTCAGAACTCAAATTAACAAGTGACTGAGTCATCTATTCGATTTAAGTGATTAAAAATAAAGAGGTTTATTAGCCGTTAAAAAAACTTGAGAAATTAAAAGTTTAATCTTCTCTCTCTCTCAGTGCATATTTAAATTAAGAAAATAATCTTTCTAGGAATTGAGGTTAGTTTTATTTATTTTCACAGCTACAGTGTAGTAGTTCCCTTCTTATTTTATTTTGAGCTAATGCTTGTTTCATTTTCTGTTACAGGTGAGCTCTTCTTCACTTCCCCTTGCAAGCCAACATTTTTGTAAGTTTTTTTTTTTACCCAATCTCTTAATTCTCCTTAATTAGGTAACTACCATCTTGAAATTTAAGTTCAGCTTTAATCAATCTCATAAAACTTGTTAGAAACCATCTTTTCAATTATAGATTAATTGCGTTAAGTTATTAAAAAGATTAAAAAAAAAAAAAGAATCTTTTATGTGTTTTGTGAGTTCTAAACAACTCTCGATTATTTATTTATCTTTTCCATTGAGAAAGCTAAAAATGAATGATAGATGATTGTTTTAAATGCTAAATCTCGTTGTTGTTTTTTTCTCTTTGGAGAAATAAAATATTATCCAGGTCCTTTGAGTTGTTCAGAGGTTATAAAAAAAAAAATGTATTAAAAACTATTTTGGCTACCAATTAATTTGAATGATGGGAAGCGAGCGAGGGTTTCCCCACCTCCACCACTTTGCAATTAACGCCACGGGATAGTATTAAAAAAAATAAATAAATAATGAAGAAAATTTGAAATAAATCTAGGGTGTCAAGCACAGAACACAACTTGCTCTTACCTTTGGTAAGAGAAAGTTGGAGCTGTGCGGCCAGTCACACCAGATTTTATTTCCAAAGATTTTAATCAAATTCAAAATGACGGAATCAGAAATATTAATTTGGGAGAAAATATTTTTATTCTTGGATGGATTATTGATATATACTCTGTAAAACATAGGCGTAGCCAGAAATTTTGATGGGGGGAGGAGGTTCAAGAAAATTTTTCAATAATTTTCAAAAATTTAAGGATTCGCCCCCCCCCCCATTTTAGGGTATTTATAAATCATTTTTTTTTTTTTTTGGCTTGAGTAAATTATTATATTTTACTTTCTCTTGCTCCTAAATATCTAGTCATGGCTTGGGCCCCTATGTTGAGGGTTGAACTTTTGGGGGTCCCCCCCTGGCTGCGCTCTATGTTTGTAAATATCCTAATTATATATTAAAACATAAGGCTTCGCCCCCCTGGACTTTGGACCCCTCCCCCAGCTGGCACTCGGGCCCCCTTGGCTTTTTCTTATTTATGAAAAAAAAAAAAAAAAATTACTATAGCAATCCAGTGCCTGCTTGAGGATTTGTTTACATTCATAGAATATACAAATTCATTGAATAGATAAATATTTTTCTCATACATTTCCTATGGGAGAAATCGTAAATTTAGAAATTTATAACTCAAAAAGTTGTGGTAGAATTTCGGGACCCGAGTATTTTTCCTAGATTCTCCAAAACGTCTCTCTATAAGACACCGCAATATTTAGTTTCAAAATTCCAACGGGAGGTTGGTCAAACGGAGCGGTGACAGACAGACGGACAGACGGACACCCCGAAGCAATATTATTATATATAGATTCTCATTGTCCTCGAGGAGTGGGGGGGGGCAAAAACCTTAAAATTTTTGACTTTTTTTCAGTTTTTCGCTTATATTTCGTAAACTAAGCAGTGAAGTATTTTGTGCTCCATGGTCCAATGCAAAGTAGTTAGAGCCTTAGGCCGGATTCACACACAAGTGGCGTTTGCGCCACTGGCGTGGCGATGGCGTGGCGCTGGACGTGGCGTGGGTGTGGATAAGATGTGGCGCGTGCATACACACAAATGGCTCAGTCCACGCCAGTCACTTTATCTGAGCAAATATTTCCAACACCTTTTTCCAATTTCTAATCAAGATAGATATTCTGCATATGCATTTAAATATTAAATCTAAAAATATTTATTTTTATAATTTGTGTAGTTATTTATGTTTATTTAAACATATTTAATTTATTTTAATATTTAATTTTTTACAAAGTAATGAAATATAGATATAATATAGCAAATTTGGATATTAAAATCCATATCGCATCAATAATTTAAGGGCAAAGGTTGCGAAACAAATGGTTTGCTAGTGGCGAACGCCACTTATGGTCGCCATAGATGGCGTCGGAATGGTGGTTTCGGCGCCATTCGCCACGCCTCCGCCACATGTCAGTGTATATTGGGCTATAGGTTAACATAGAAGTGGCAGAAGCCAGATCCACGCCATCGCCACGCCACGCCATACGCCACTTGTGTGTGAATTGGGCTCAGACTTGCTAAAATTTGATATATAAAACGATCGTGTTCCAATTGTAACCGAGACAACGGCCGGGTCAAATTTAGACAAATTTTCGTATCTCTGTTAAAAATTAACACTTGATATTCATTTTATGTGCCAAATTTTAGCAAATCTAATGCTCTACAACTGTGCATGGGACCATGGAGCACAGTTACATGCTTAGTTTAGAAATAGAAGTTGGTAAAACTTAAAAAAACAATGTTTGACGTTCCCCTCCCCCCACCTAAGTTAACACAGGATCCTTAAAGTCTAGGTCTCAGGGCAGACATATTTTTTTAATATCTACTGGACTATAAGGGTAAATTTCAGAAATTCTTCTTGACTTTCTTTAACATCCTCTGCAAAATTTCATCTAGAAATTGCAACGAAGAATTTCACCCACAGCAATTATTAGGCTATATATTAAAATTTTTCTCTATTTTGAAATTTGTATTTGTGCATTGGCGGACTATTTTTGTCTATTTATTGTAAATGAACTAAATAGGTCGCTTGCCTTCTAATTTTTGAGATATTGAACAACTTATTTTAATATCTCTGAACCCAATATAAATACAGGAAGATTTATTTATTTATTTTAGATACGTGTATATGATTGTGTGATTATAATCTAAAACACTTGTCGATTTTTATCAACTCTATTCTAAAAACGATTTAATGATAGATGATAGCAAAAATTACAAAATTGGGATATTGTACCCCCCCCCCTGCTAGTGTCAAGGGCACATTTGGTGATAAGAGAGAAAACCCATCCCCAATAGGCCACAACATTCTTGGTTTGTAATTTCTAAATATTCATTTCCATTAAGATGAAATGAAATTTCTGAATGCCAGGCAATGTGATGAAAAAAATTCTTTATCAATATTTCAACAACATCTTTGTAATATTTCGGCTCTTTGTTTCTGTGAAATTCTTCTAATAAAATGTCTAATCTTTCATTATACAAGGTCTTTAATTGGCCTTAATCATAAAAATAACGCTGTGTCTATTCTAAAAACTATTCTAAGGGCCGGTCTTTTCATCTTTGGGTAGCACGTTAACCTATGGGTAGTGTGCAATGCAGAAAACCTCTTCCGTGTGGGAATGAACTCTTCAGTATTAAAGGTTGAAGTTTTCTACTTAATAAAGACATAAAATATAAAAATTATTAAAAATAAAAAATTGAAATTAATTCAAATAAATATTATAAGTTAAAATAATTAATTTTAAAAAAAAAATTATTATTTTTACTTAAATTAAAATTTGAAATGCTTTAGTTGAAGCTCGTCTCTGCCAGAGTGCGCCAGAGGGAGTTTTCACAACTCGAACAGATAGTTTTAACTTGGATATTAGAAATATATTCAAATAATCATCTTCAACACCTTGCCAAATATCCTAGAAATATAATCCTGACTGACATAAAATGAATAATAACAAAAAAAAGGGATAGAATGAAGAATGCCTCTGTTATTTTTATGCGTGAAGTTACGATGCTGCTGCTGTATTTGTGTTTCTAATATCAATTTCTACAAATCGTACCCAGAGCTTTTGCCCTGACTAATCAACAGAGAGCTTGGCAAAAAAATTCAACATATATACATATACATATACCCAAGGCTGGGTTATGCAAATAAAAAAGCAAATGGCTGCCTCAGCTACCAGTGGACCTAACCTTTTGCATATTGTAAAATATATCACATCTCATCGCGTTATTGTTAAAATAAGTTGAATCAAAATAAAATAACAAATATATCTACTTTTTTAAATAAAATGATGGGATGTCATATATTTTACTATAAGAATAAAAAATGAAGAGGGTTTCTGCACATACAAAAAAGCAATTTAACAGACACTTCACTAACCACCAAACATGAGCACTGGCCCTAAAGGGAATTGAGGAAAACAAAATTTTCTTTTCTTTTCTTGTCATTTCTGTCCTATTTTTTAATAAATCAATAATGGTTGACATGAGCTGGCTAACTATAAAGGAAAAAATTTATTTATTGATTTTATTTATTTATTCATTTTCACATAATTATTATCTAACAAGCGCTATTTATGACG
>JAKCPI010005768.1:0-52998 GCA_023213315.1 Euborellia annulipes
TTTTTTTTATTGACTCCTGTTTATTTACAATCTGTCTTTGACAATAAGTAAAATGTGTATCTGTAGAGTTAAATTCTAGGAGGATTGCATCCAATGACACAATAGTCCGTGCTATCAAAAGTATTACAATACAAAATTTTTATGAATATATTACAATTTAGGCTTTTTTTTTTCATATATCAGTTGTTCTTCTTTTTTTTAATCTACGTTTGATTGGTTTTTTTAGTAAGTTCTTTGTTAATTTGTTAGGGTGAATGTCGATCCGGGCGCGGTAGGCTCTGGTCCAACTGGATATTTCATCTTTGACGGATGGAATGTCTAACTCCTTTCTTATTTTTTCATTTGTCATGAATTCTGGGGCGTCCATGATCATTCGCAGGACCTTCGATTGGAACCGCTCCAGTATCTCGACGTTTGAGTTGGCTGCTGCTCCCCACAGTTGGATCCCATACGTCCAGATGGGCTTTAGCATGGCTTTATAAATCGTCATTTTACAATTGATGGACAGCTTGGATCTCCGGCCAATAAGCCAATATAGGCTTCTTATCCTGAGGCCAAGCTGTTTCCTTTTGGTGGAGATGTGTTTCTTCCAGGTAAGACGGCGGTCTAAATGTATTCCAAGATATTTTATGTCCTCACTTTGTGGAATGGGTTGACCGTTTAGTTTTATGTGTGGACATGTCTGTTTTTTGGTGGTGAATGTAATATGGGTTGATTTCGATTCGTTTACTTGAATACGCCATTTCTTAAACCATTTTTCTAGCTTGTTCATGTGGGTTTGTAAAATTTCTGAGGCTTTAGTCGGGTCGGTGTGTGAGGCCAGTATAGCTGTGTCGTCGGCGAAGGTGGCAATGACTGTGTCTTGAGAAGTAGGGAGATCATTTGTGTAGATTAGGTATAGAATAGGGCCGAGGACACTTCCCTGTGGTACTCCTGAGTAAATTGGATACATTTTGGTTCTAACCTCCTCAAGTTTCACTCTAAAGAATCTATTCTCGACATATGACTTCAAGATTGTGTAGCAGCTTGCTGGGAAATGTTTTTTGATCTTGTATAGAAGTCCTGTGTGCCATACCTTATCGAAAGCCTGAGAAACATCGAGAAATGCTGCGGAGCAGTACCTCTTTTTTCAAAGTCTTCATGGATTATATTCGTAATTCGGTGTACTTGTTCTATTGTTGAATGGTGTTGCCTAAATCCAAATTGGTAGTTTGGTATTATGTTATTTTTTTCAATGATAGGATTTAGTCTTTTAAGAAATAGTTTTTCAAAAACTTTGGAGACAATTGGCAGAAGACTGATTGGGCGAAAGGATTTGACATCTTGGGGATTTTTGCCTGGTTTGAGTATTAAAATTATTTCTGCTACTTTCCACTGTGGTGGGAAGTAACTTGTTTTTAAAATGGCATTAAATAGATAGGTTAGGTATCTGAATCCTTTATCGGGCATTTCTTTTAGGACTTTTCCAGTGATTAAATCATATCCTGGTGCTTTTCTGGGGTTAGTTTCTTTCTTGATCGTATTTTTTACTTCTTTAAGAGTAAATGGTTTGATAACGAGTTGATGTTCATTGGTGTCGTTATCCGGTCCAACTAAATTCTCATCTTCATCACTATTACTTGTTGAGGGAGAATTGGGTGTAAAGGTATTAGAAAGATGGTCTGCAAACAACTCTGCTTTTTGGATGTTGTTTCTTGCCCAGTCACCTTGTCCTGTTCTTATAGGTGGGATAGATTCTTGGCCGTGTTTTAGTTTTTTAGTTGCTTTCCATAGGGAGTAATCAGTCCTTTCTGTGGCGTCCAGATTTTCAAGATAAGTTTGAATCGAATCCTCTTTTTCTCTAAGCAAATTTGCCTTTATATTTTTTATGCATTCGTTCAGTTTTCTTTTTAGTTCAGGAGATCTGGTAATTTGCCATGCTTTCCTAATTTTTCTTTTCTGTGCAATCATTTTAGATGTACTCTCTGTTAGGTTATTATCTGTTTTTTTTGTGTGTAGTAAAGGTGTTGAATTCCAAGCAGCTTGTTGGAGACAAATATTGAAGTTCTCAGCTGCATTTGTGATATCCTGTTCATTTTTTAGGGGGATAGATGAAATACATTAATTTAATTGAGTTTTCTTTAGCTTCTGAAACGTATTAATCTATATTATTAATTATTATAGATATTCATCTGACGAAGAGAAAAAGTGAGGTTATAGTATATTCCCAGTTTCTTTATAATTTAACATCTCACAGCCAGAGCAACCAACATATTTATTATTTTTATTTTACGATATTTAAATATTTAAATATTTTACTTTCTCTTACCTATGTATATATGTAATATATATATAGAGAGAAAGTATTGGATTCATGTCAAAAATTCGATGTCGAGATTTTGATGGATCTTCACGTTTTGAGGTCCCCTGAATCCAAAAAACTGGTTTTCGCGACATGGTCTGTCTGTGGGTGGGTGGGTGGGTGTGTGTGTGTGTGGGTGGGTGTGTGTGTGTTCAATTTTAAGCATGAAGGAATTGAGCTAGGAGATTGAAATTTTATATTTAAGTTAAATACCTCCCGGGACCGGAAAAATAAGCTTTTAATCAAAATCGGCCAAAGAGTACTAGTACTTTACTGATGTACTTTTTCAGTTTTTTTCGATTTTCTCAAAATTCGCTCTAACGATTTTGATTAAAATTCAAAAATCAATTATTTTTTAGATGCTCTTTCAAATGTATATTCTCGTTTTGCCCTCAAAATTGTTTGAAGCACACTTTACTCTTGTGCTTCATAGGAAAGATAGGAGAAATGGTTGCCATGGTAACAAAATATAAATATTTTCCCATATTTTACATCTGAATTCAAATATTCCCTACTGCCGGGAACTAAATACATGTCGACACAAAAAATCTGGTGTGACAAGCACAGTACACAACTTTCGATTACCGAAGGTAAGAGAAAGTTGTGTGCTGTGCGCCAGTCACACCAGATTTTTTTGTTTTGTAATCTAATATTAACAATTAAAATTTAAAGAATACAAATATAATTACTATTTTAATTTCTTTTATAATTTTGGTACTATTATAAATTATACAATTTGACAATGAGCCCTTGCGGTCAAATGGGCCAACTACATAGAAAGCTGTCATTTTCGCGGGCCCAATCATTTTGCATCTATCTATATATCTTAACAGTAGGGAATAGTTAACGGTTCCTTTAAAGTTGCTTTAGCAACAACCTATAATTTTAAAGCCCAAAGCGATGTTTACTAACAGACTTTTAAATGTTTACAGAACTGTTTTCTTGCAACCCGGCATTATTCGACTAAAAAGGAAATTAAAAATTTTTAAAAATAATTCTAAACACCCTATATAAATATTCCCTGTTATAGAATAATAACAGTGAGATTTAATTTGAATTTTCCTCTTTTATACGACATCAACTCCGAAACTACTCGACGGATTTTTATGGGTGCTTTTTTTTTAAACTGAATAGAGAGAGAGGGTTAATTAACCAATAACATTTTAGTTAACTTTGGGCTTAACTATTCCATCCCTTAACTTCTCAGCTCTTAATTTAATACCCTTCGTCTTGACCAACTTAATCATGGCAGATTATTTGGCTTATCTGATTATTATTATAAAATAGACTACCGGATTAATTAATCAAATTTGTAAATGACAAAAATGTGAAATTAAATATAAATATGATTAATTATAGTTTAATAATTGTGAGATTTAATTTGAACTTTTCCTTTAGAATGGATTTATTTCTAAAACAACTTGACGGATTTTCATGGGGTTTTTTTCCCCATAATGTGTAAAAAATTTTACGAGCATTATTTTAGGTTGGGCTTTATTTGAAAATCTCATTTAGTGTCTAAATTATCTTTTATAGGTAGAGTAAAAAAAAAAAAATCGGAAAGCAAATTTATTTCATGTACCAGGGTAACGTTTCGGGCTCTTATCTAGGCCATTGATTGACAAGAATACAATTTCACAAAGGAATGATCCGTGAAATTGTATTCTCATACAATCGGCTCTGAAGATGGCCTAGACAAGGAGCCGAAACGTCAGCTTTAATAAAATAATTATTTTTTTTTAAATAATACAAATAAGCAATTGGCTTTAAGGAGACCCACAAAAAGGGAATTATTAATAAACATGAATGAATATAGGTGTGGGGAGGGCGGTGAATGCGGTCTGCGCAGCTTGTACATTTTATATATTTTGGCATAAACTCCGTTTGAAGAGACAAAGTTTGATCTTATTAAAAAATAATAAAAAAAATTTAAATTTAATATTTATATATGATCCATTTAATAGAATAATAATTGTGAGATATAATTTAACTCTAAAACTACTTAACGGATTTTCATAGAATTTTTTTTAATGTGTAGAAAAATTTTTCAAGAATTTATCTTTATTACTTTCTCTTACCCTATATATGAAATATATAGAGAGAGAAAGTATTGCGATCATGTCAAAAATTCGATGTCGAGATTTTTTTATCTTTAAAAAAAAAAAAAAAAAAATTCAATTTTGAATTTATAGTAAAATTATTTCCATTCAAAAATAAATCTATTTTATTTATTTGAAGAAGGTATCGTATAGCTGAGTGTTGATAATCAAATAGGAATAATGAATGAGCAAACAGCTAGTTATATTTCAATTTATTAATAAACCAGGGCCGACGTTTCGGTCATATATGAGATCATCTTCAGGGCTGATTCAATGTTCAGGTTATTTGAATGTCTTTGATAACACTGTGTGATGGAGAGACTGAACATTGAATCAGCCCTGAGGATGGTCCCATATGAGACCGAAACGTCGGCCCTGGTTTATTAATAATAAAATTAAATATAACCAACTATTTAAATATAAATAAATCTTTCTATATGATTATTGTATTTATATAATTCGCTAATGTCCGTCTGTCTGTCTGTCCGTCTGTCACTCTCTATTTAGGCAACTTCCCGTTGGAATTTTGAAATGAAATTTTATATGCTTAAAGAGGACCTTCTAGGGATTACAGGAAAATTATTTTCATCCCGAAATTCCTATAACTTTTTGAGTTATTAATTCTTAAAATTACGATTTCTTTCATAGAGAAGTATTTATGTATTCTTTGCATTTGTGTATTCCTAGGAATGTAAACAAATCCTCAAGCAGGCACTGGAATGGAATAGTAATGATAATTTTGTTTTTTCATAATTAAGTCACTCAGGCGGGCCCGAGCCAGCTGAGGGGGGTCCAGGGGGGCGAAGGCTAGTAAAATAAAATTTAATAATTTTTTTAAAAGAGAAAGGAACTCACTATGAGCGTTGGGGGGAGATCCCGGATGGATAGAATCACCTCACTAGCTGCGCGGCCCGCAGGATTTATACATTTAATAATAAAACATAGATAGATATTAGTGCTTAACTGACCTGGGATGCGGCGTGACGATTTTGCAGTGTCGTATAAGACGAAGACGTGAACTGGGTTTAAACCCCGGGCACTTTTATTTATTTTGATGATTGAGTGTTGTGTGTGTGTGTGTGTTTATTTGTGCAAAAGGTAATAATTGAATAACGCGAGAACGCGAGAACGCGAGAACGAGAGAGCGATTAATATAAGCGATATATAAAGGACGGCGCCGCGGCGACTGACTGGCTGGCTGCTTTGGATCCCCAGCAGCAGTTCCCTGGCCGTGGAGGGGCGGGCGGTAGGTGGAGCGGCGGAGCAAACCCCCAGACCGACCCTCCCCTCCCATACCTACCTCTAACCGCCCCTAGCCGTTTGGCCAGTGAGTCGCCTTTCTCCTCTCTCTCTCTCTCTCCACTTTCTTTCTTTCTTTTTCTGGCATATCATTTCCTTTCAATCGAACATTCTATTTTTTTTTTTTAAATACAGTGATTTAGACTAAAAACTCGTAGACGCATATCGCCAACTAATTTGTTTTGTGTTTGATTGTGTGTATTTGAATGGGACACTACTAGCAGTGGCGTAGTGAGCTTAACTCGCGCCCGGGGGACTATACCTTTTTAGCGCCCCCCCCCCCATTCGAAAACCATATAATATTATATGTAAAATATACATAATTATTATATTACACTGGCAGTAAATTTAAAATATATTTTCCAGAAATCAATTATAAAAAAAATAAAAATTATCCAGCAATATTTTGTTTTGCGGTCCATTTGGCGCCCATTTGTGAGTAGTATCCGGGGCATAATGACCCCCTTGCCCCCCCCCTCGCTACGCCCCTAGCTACTATCTATCTATTAAACACAACACAAGGCATGTGATACATGGTTTTTGGATAACTTTTCACGTAGAATAAGAATTTGCATACGAAATTTTAATATCTCTAATAGTTTTCGATTAATTGATACAAATTCTAAAAATATAAGATTTTTAATTTAACCACTTCTTAAACATATGACACGGGGAAAATATGGGGGATTTGATGAGGATTAAGAATCTACTTTTGTTATTTTTGTATCTCAATTATTTTTCGAGTTATACTCAAAAAACGATCCAAAATTTGAGAAGGCTTAATATCATTAAACATAAAGGGTAGAAGACATTTAAGATATCGAATAAATTCTGTATTTAATGCAGATAACGAATCAATAAACACCGAATTTATATCTTTTTTAGTTTTTAACAAATTTACGAAAATTCAAGCAAACATAGATGTGACTCTCTCTTATTAAATAGAGCAAACTAGTAATTGACATAAATGTGTAAGATTCAGGATTTAGTGCTGATTCTAATGCACTATTCACTCTTTATATATGTTGAATAGTTTTTTTATTATTTTGAAAAGAAAAAAATTCATCTGTCAAAATAAATTAAAATCGATTTTTTATTATTTTTAGGACATTCCTTGGCCAAAAATGGATTGTTTTAGTAAGAATATTTTATATTTTAATTTATTCAATCGACATCAAGCCCTAAATGTGTTTATTTAATTAAAAAACAATAAATTAAAAAATATTGGCGGGAGTTGACATTCCAAGTCGTGAGTGTCATCAACAAACCCTCATTTTATGTGGGCGTAGCTAATTAGAAAAATTCCTATGGCTTTATAATTAATTCAAGAGAACAGTTTTGCATTTTGCCTCAAATCCGTGAATAAATAAGAGAGATTTAGCGATTTTTTGAAAAGCGATCTCGCGCGCGACGAAAGGCTTAGACAAGAGTTACGCAAGTCTCCCTGCCTTGTCGCCGGGCGCCGATCGAATTGGAAAAAAAAATTTGATGCTCTTCCATTAGTTGAAATAATTGTCAAATTGATTGATTTCATCTGTTTATACTCAAATTTTATTATTATTTAATTTTAAAAATAGCTATAAAATCTTATAATGTTGCTAAATTAAGGGATCTTAGAAATTTTTACTTTCCCTTACCTCTATATACATGTACTTTTTCAGTATTTTTCGATTTTCTCAAAATTCGCTCAAACTATTTTGATTAAAATTCAAAAATCATTTATTTTTTAAATGCTCTTTAAAATGTATATTTTCATTTTGCCCTCAGAATTGTTTGAAGCAGAATTTACTCTTGTACTTCATTGGAAAGTTAAGAGAAATGGTTGCTATGGTAACAAAATATAAATATTTTTCCATACTTATAAATTTTACATCGCCCCCGGGTTTGGCGTAGTAAGTAGCGCGCCTACCTCCTATACCAAACGTCGCGGGTTCGGACCCAGGCAGTCCGATGATTTTATTTAAGCCATTTGGATACCAGATGACTTAAATAGAAATGCCTGACCCCACAATAGATATATTCTCTACAACGGTTATCGTCAAAGTCTTAAATGGCCTAAGTTGCCGAAAAGACTGTGTGAATGTGTGTGTGAATGTGAGTGTGAATGAGAAAAAAAAGTGTGAATGTTTAAAAAAAAAAAAAAAAAAAAAATTGTACACCTTCAAAATCGAATGTGCCGTACTGTCGGAAACTAAATACATGTCGACAAAAAAAAATCTGCTGAGCTTGTCACACCAGATTTTCTATGCATGTTGTGGGTTGTTTATAACCAACGTTCTAGTAAAATAAAATTAACAAGTCTCAAAAATTGAAAGCTGAATTTTACGTAAAAAGAGGACATAAAATTTCCAATTCTGATATGATATGAAATGAATTTTTTTTTTTAGAGCGAGTCCCTTGAGAAAAATTGTTTATATTCCTTTCTCTTACCTATATATGTTAATATATATAGAGAAATAAAATTTTTAAGTATTCATTTTTAAAATTTTACATTAAAAATATTTTTTTTTTTTTTGAAAAAAGTATTTTTTTTTAATCTCAGGGGGTGGGGGGTATTTACCCCCTTTACCCCTCCCCTTGTATCCGTCCTTGGGGTGAATACAGTTTTATTTATCGAGAAAAACACAATAGAGAATGAATAGACCCATAATTCATTAAAAAAGATAATATTTTAATATTTGAAGGTTTATCGCTTCTTAATAAACATTGATATTTTGTCTTTTGTCTCCTTTTAGAATGCAATGAATACACTTATTTAAAGCAAACACAGTATTTGAGAAATGCTTTCAAATAATGAATTTTGGTCAGAGAAATGAAAGATGCCTCGCCACAGCTGATTATCACCAAAAGTGATTGAGTAAAATATTTAGAGAAATGTAATGTTTTTTTATTTTTTATAGATTATTAAATCTGTCGATCAGAAAGAAGAAAGAGAGAGTCGACTCCCTCCCCCTCCCCTCCCCGCCCCTGCCATCTCTCGCCTCTATTGTCGCCAAGCAATAAAAAGTAAAAATAGAACAAAAGAAATAATAAAAAAAAAATTCCCATTTTTATTTATTAAAAAAACTATATTAGAATATTTCATTTAATCTCAATAAAAGGCATATGATCAGTTTAAAATTTCACGTAGATAAATAACACCAGTCGACAAAAATTAACTTTTTTTTCTTTCACAAGAATAAAGAAAGATATAAGATTCTATAAATATTTTTTTTTTATAATATTTAATAAAGTTAGTGCCCGTGACCCGATGCTCAGAGAGGATACATTAGCTTCTCATAGATAGGGTTTCGCTTTTTAATTCAATTGAAGCAAGGGCGGATCCAGAGGTGTCTCTCGAGGAGGGTAATCTGGTGTGACTCGTCGCACAGCACACTATTTTTTTTTTAATTTCGGTAATTAAAAAGCGCATTCTGTATTTGTTTGCCAGAATATAAATACACATCAAATTTTTAAGTATTAATTTTAAAAATTTTACATTAAAAATAAATTTTTTTTGCGAAAAAAAGGTATTTTTTTTCGAATCTCGGGGGGGGGGGTAATTACCCCCTTTATCCCCCCCCCTTGTATCCGCCCTTGAATTGAAGTCCATTTTTTTCGACCAGTGAGTGTACTTGTGTTTTTTCTTTGATGACGTTTTTGTTAATAATTTCGTTAATAATTAACAGATTTTTACGAATGAATGATTTTTAGAAAGCCAAAGAACTATAGAATATCATAAATATATGTTTTTTTGCATTCAAAGATATCTAAAATTGTATTAGGGGTGACCAAAGCAAAAAAAATGTTGAAAATTTCGATTTTTCTAAACTTTAAGCCGTTTGCGGCACGTCTAAATGACCTCTGATTGGGCTGAAACTTAAAATTTAAATGTATTCTAACTATCTGCATAATTTGATGGGGTGTCGGGTTAAAAATAATTTGAACATTCTAAATAAAAGCCGTTTTAGAGCACATTTTCTATCAAAATCTATTTTGCTCTATATCTCTAAAACTGTGCCTGATGGAAAAATTCTAACTACATATCTGAATTCAGAATAAAAAAATGTACTAGGTTCACTAATCAGATTTCTTGTGGAAAAAAACCTTGTCGACTAGTGTAATTTGCAAACGTGGTTTCGATATTTCGGATAGTTTTCGATTAATTGATACAAATAGGAAAAAAAATATGATTTTAAGACCCGGTTGCTTCATCTAAGGGCATTTTAAAAATAAATTAACCATTTAATTTATTATAAGAGGTTTTAATGATAAAAATTTTTCTCTCCTGATAAATTTTTAAAAATTATCTCAGTTTTTCTATATATTTGAGGGCATAAATTTATATTTTTAAGTTGAGAGTCTCCTTACGCTTTGGGGTGATAAATTGGGCCCCAATGGTGTCCCCTCAAGAAATTAATAGTACCGATTGGTGTTTTGATAATCTCGACGAGGAAGACCATCTACTACGTATTGCTAATAGGGTCCGACCGAAACAAGATTTTCAGCCGAAACCGAAACCGAAACCTAATATTCGGCCTCAACCTTAGTTTCGGCCGAAACCGTAACCGAAACCGAAACTTGTATTTCCTATAAAAATTTTTTTTTCATTTTACTTTTTTTTTTTTTTTTTTTTTTGAATTTTTTTTCCCTCCCGTGAAAATCATTTTACCTTTTTTTAGGGAGACTAAAATTTTTTTCTCCCTCAAGTGCAAATTATTTGACCTTTTTTTTTTTTTTGCATGCGAGTCTCATCCCATTTTTTCAGACTCTGGTTTCGGCCGGCCGAAAGGTTCGGCCACTTTTTGGCCGAAACCGAAACTACGGCCGAAACCATGATTTTTGGCCGAAACTGGCCGAAACCGTAACCGAAACCGAATATTCGGTCGGTTCCTAATTGCTAATGCCTTGAATAGTAGCGAAATGAATGATGACTCCGAAATTACTAACGAAGCAACTGGAAGCAGTATGGAAACTCAATCGAATATGAAGAGGAAGAATGAAGAAAAGCAGTATACTATCTCAAATGAACGAAAAATTGTAAAAAATAACGGTCAGTCTTTAAAAGTAAATCCACCTTCTCAACCTAAGGCTTCATCAATTCAGTCTCCATTAGTTAATAACACAATCAGTTATCATACTCCTCCCAATCAGAATTCATCTTCACTCAATTTTCCTAATGAGAACCAATCTATTAATTTTGTTGAAAATACTTATGCAAAAATTTGTTGTAACAATCGTTATAGTTCTTCAGAGAGTGGGCCGTATACTTTGCTTGTGGAAAGCCACAATAAAGTCGTTAATGTTCACCCTATGCAGGTAGGTAAATTAATCCGAGATAATAATTTTGCTACGTATAAAAATGTAAGGTTAATTCACGCAATAGACAAGAAAAAAGTAAAGATTGTGATAAACTCTTTTCAAGAAGCAAATTTGCTGATAGAAAATGAATTTTGGTCCAAAAATAAACTCCATTGCTATATTCCAAATTATAAAATATTTAAACAAGGCGTAGTTAGAAACATTGACTATTCTCTCTCGGAAGAGGATGTTCTAAATTTTTCAGAATCTATCCTAAAAATTGTAAAAGCTTCAAGGGTCTATAAAAAAGACGCCAAAAACCCTCTTGTTCGAGTACCAACACCGGTTTTCATCTTAACTTTTTGTGGCCAATCTCTTCCTTCAGAAATTAAAATATTAGGTGTGGTCTGCAAAGTGGAGTTATATGTTCAAAGAATTATTCAATGTCGCAAATGTTATCGTTTCGGTCACGTTGCTATCCATTGCAAAGGAAAAGAAAGATGCAGTAGCTGTGGCGGCTTACATTCTTCTAGTAGCTGCCAAGATATTATCCCAAGTTGTCTTCATTGTCGAGGGAATCATAAAGCCGATGACATACAAAAATGCCCTGAATTTTCAATACAACGAAATATTAAATCACTAATGGCCACGGAAAATATTTCATATTCAGAAGCCAAAAGTCAAATTTCAACAGGTGCATCATATGCTAAAATTACAAGTCCTAATCTAAATTTAAATGATTCTCAAGAATTTCCTGCTCTTCCAGTGCAACAAGACTCATTTAACAATAGTTTTTCACAAACCCATCCCAATTCCAAAAATAATAATAAAGGGGAGACATCTCAATCTTCTAAGACGGCCTCAACAATAGTCAGTCCAAAACCCAGTCAGAATATTTCCAACATTTTAAACATTCCTCAAAACCCAATAATAGAAAGCCCAAACTATATAGCAAACGTAAATTTTTTGAAAGAGGTCATAATAGATTCGTTACATAAGATCCTAGTCGCAAACTGCCCATCTATCTCAAAGGAAATATCATCCCCACAAATCCAAACTTATATAATTATTTTTTTTTTTTTTTTTTAAAAAAACATTCACACTTTTTTCTCATTCACACTCACACTCACACACACATTCACACAGTCTTTTCGGCAACTCAGGCCATATAAGACTTTTTACGATATCCGTTATTGATAAATATACATATATGGGGTCCAGGCATTCTTATTTAAGCCATTTGGTATCCAATTGGCTTAAATAAAATCATCGGACTGCCTGGGGTCCGAACCCGCGACGTTTGGTATATGAGGTTAGCACGCTAACCTCTACGCCATGCCCCGAGGGCCTTATATAATTAACATCATCGAGCAATCCATTTCTAAAATTATGTCTAATATAAAAAATGCATCTCATTAATGTTGCTTAACATTTACTGACCGTTATTTTTATCATTATCATAATTTTTATTTATAACTTATAGAATGAAATGTATGGAAAATGGCTGTATGGCTTGAAGGCTTAAAGCCACGTGATTGTTAAATAAAAAAAAAAAAAAAGAGGTTTTAATTTTTATTTTTAGGTTAAAGATGGAGGCCAAATATCATGCCTTCTTCAGAACCTAATGGGGGCTTGCCCCCCCTCCATCATCAGAAAGCTCCTTGCCTCAAGAAAAATTGAGAAAATATGGGGGCTTTCCAGGCCAACCGGAGGATAGCCACTCTCCCCCCCCCCCCCAGTCAAATTGTCTAGTTACGCCCATGGTGGTCTTCAAACAATTTTGAAAGCAAAATGAGAACAGCATCAAAATAAATAATTGATTTTTGAATTTTAAGAGAACGTAAAAATTAATATGTCAAAATAAATTTGGAAAATCGATTTTTAATCATTTTCAGAACGTTTTGAGACTAAAATTTGATTGTTTTTGTTTGAATATTTTATATAATAAGTTATTCAATCAATATCAAGGCCTAAATGTGTTTATTTAATTAAAAAACAATAAATTAGAAATAGAAAGAGGCAGTTAAAATTTCAAGATGTAAAAGGCAATAAATAAACCCCCATTTTATGTGGGCGTAGTTAAATAAAAAAATGTCTATAGCTTTATAATTGATTGAAAAGACCAGTTTTGCATTTTTCCTCAAATCCAACGAAAAACAAGAGAGATAGAGAGATTTTTTGAAAAGCGATTGTGCGCGTGAAGAAAAGCCTAGACGAGAGTGAAGCGAGGCTCCCTGGCTGCACTCGGGGCGCAGATCGAATTTCAAAAAACAAATTGATGCTCTCCCATCATTTGAAATAATCGCCAAATTGATTGATTTCATGCTTTTTATGCTTATAAAAAATTTTATTCGAAACTTTATTTAACTATAAGAATAAAAGACTGCATATTTATCTTTTAAGAATTCAATCCTTTGAGAAAAAATAAAATTTCAAAATATTTTGTCTTCAATCAAAGAGATGCTCATAAATATATTAAATAATAAAATCCTTCCCTTTGGACCTTTAGTTCAGCGCTTGTTAAACTTTTTGAGTCGCTGCCCCGTTGGGAACCAAATAAATATCACACAGCCTCCCTATTTTTTTTTAATTTTTAATTTTAAAAACAAATTAAATAATTTATAAAAAAATGAATATGAAAATATTATTTTAATAAAGGAAATAAGGAAATATTCGAACTTTTGATTGATTATTGAGGTGGGATTTATTTATTTTTCTTCCTGAGACGGGTGTTAAAATTAATTGTATTTTCAAATTATATTTCGGCCTCTAAGATCATTTGACTTTTGGGAAATTAAGGTTGTTCGGACATTAAAGCACTTTGGTAGATTAAAAGCTAATTTTTTAATATGTTATTAATCACTATCAAATACGTATAAAATAAAATTTTGAAGCAGATCTGACACAGGGTTATCGTGTAATTAATTTTTAAAAAATTGAAATTTAACATGTAGCCTATGGGGAATAACGACGAAATTCACACATATCGAATTATATAGGCATCTGTGCAAATGATACAAAAACAAAAAAACTTACATTTTATTAATTCACTTCCGAGGAATACGTTAAAAATAAAACCAAAAGTTTCTGCCGACCGCTTTTAAAGATATTTTAACAAGAAAGTCAAAAAATTCTCCAAAATGACAGTCGCTAATATTTAAAAATAATGAATTCTCGAGAGTCAGACCAGCCTGGCAACGTCGCATAGCATAAGTGTCTTATCTCTATGTCAGATACATTTTTTTTTTCAATTTTACAATATTTTTTCTCGCAAATCGTCCATTGTGTTTAAACTGATTTGCATTAAACATTGTAATATATTAAATAAAATAAAATTTAAGGCTTTTAAGATTTAAAATAGATAGTTGATGAATGCAATGTTGCCAGTTCTATATTACGTGAAAAACTGCTCGAGTCAAAAGTCATTCATTTATTATTTTTGGTAATTAAATTATTAACTTAATACAATTATAAACTCTGATAGGTCACGACTAAATTATAATAAGGAATTTTGGCATTCAAATTTTTAATTTTATTTAAAAAAAAATTTAGATTCTATTATGACTTACGATGTACTATCCGAACAACCTTAAATAAAATGGCTTCCAGCAGGTGAGAGACTCAACACTCAGCGGGTCACCTATCCACGGTCCAGCATTTCCTAGCCTTGCTTAACCCGAATTTTCTCGGATTTTTTTCTGCCTTTTCTCTGAAGCTATTAAATTTTAAAAAGTTGTTTTTTTTTATACTCAACAAATTAAAAAAAAAAAAAAAAATATTTTAATAATTACCTTCGATAACTAAAAATCTATTCAGTTTTTGAAAATATGTCAAAGAATAAAAAACTTTTTAAAATAGAGTAATTTATCACAATATGATAAAAAAAAATTGAAAATTTCGAAATTTCTGAAAAAACTTACTAGGTACTACTTCCAAGCAGTGGCGTAGTGAGCTTAACTCGCGCCCGGGGGCACAATACCTTTTAGCGCCCCCCCCCCCCATTCGAAAACCATTTATTATAATATGTAAAATATACAAAATTATTAAATTACACTGGCACTAAATTTAAAATATATATTTTCCTGAAATCAATTATAATAAAAATAAAAATTATCCAGAAATTTTTTGTTTTGCGGACCATTTGGCGCCCCTTTGTGAGTAGCGACCGGGGCATGATGACCAAGGCAAGGGTGCCCCCCATCGCTACGCCACTGCTTCCAAGTGACGTATTTACTCCAAAAGTTGATAGAAATCTACAATTTCAGTGTAAGGAGCATATACCAAATTTCATCCATCTAGCTGCTTTGGTTTTTAAGCAATCGTGTTCACACACACACACACACACAAACGTTATTCCAAAAGAATATACGAGAAAGTCTCGGGGAAGACATTCCCCATATTTTTTTATTATTATGTACAGAACCGAATTGCAAAAAGAAAAAATCTGGTGTGACTGATCGCACAGCACACAACTTTCTCTTACCTGTGCTTGTCACACCAGATTTTTTGTGTCGACCTGTGTTTAGTTTCAGACAGTATGGTACATTCGATTTTCAAGATGTAAAATTTATAAGTATGAGAAAATATTTATATTTTGTTACCATGGCAACCATTTCTCCTATCTTTTCTATGGAGAACAAGAGTAAAGTGGTCTTCAGAAGATTTCAATGGCAAAATGAGAATATACATTTTAAAAGGAATTTAAAAAATAATTGATTTTTGAATTTTAATCAAAATCGTTAGAGCGAATTTTGCGAAAATCGAAAAAAACTTAAAAAGTACATCACTAAAGTACTAGTACCCTTTGGCCGGTTTTGATTAAAAGCTTATTTTCACGCTCTAGGGGGGGTGTATAACTTATATATAACATTTCAACCACATAGCTCAATTCCTTCATGCTTAAAATTGAACACCCCCCCCCCGCACACACACACACACAGACAGACCATGTCGCAAAAACCACTTTTTACTTTCTCTTACCTATGTATATATGTAATATATATATAGAGAGAGAAAGTATTGGTTTCATGTCAAAAATTCGATGTCGAGATTTTGATGGATCTTCACGTTTTGAGGTCCCCTGAATCCAAAAAGTGGTTTTCGCGACATGGTCTGTCTGTGGGTGGGTGGGTGGGTCGGGTGGGTGTGTGGGTGGTGTGTCTGTGTGTTCACTTTTAAGCATGAAGGAATTGAGCTATGAGGCTGAAATTTTATATTTAAGTTAAACACCCCCGGGACCGGAAAAATAAGCTTTTAATCAAAATCGGCCAAAGAGTACTAGTACTTTACTGATGTACTTTTTCAGTTTTTTTCGATTTTCTCAAAATTCGCTCTAACGATTTTGATTAAAATTCAAAAATCAATTATTTTTTAGATGCTCTTTCAAATGTATATTCTCGTTTTGCTCTCAAAATTGTTTGAAGCACACTTTACTCTTGTGCTTCATAGGAAAGATAGGAGAAATGGTTGTCATGGTTACGAAATATAAATATTTTCCCATACTTTAAATTTTACATCTGAATTCAAATATTCCCTACTGCCGGGAACTAAATACATGTCGACATACAAAATCGGTGATAGCACAGTACACAACTTTCGATTACCGAAGGTAAGAGAAAGTTGTGTGCTGTGCGCCAGTCACACCAGATTTTTTGGATTCAGGGGACCTCAAAACGTGTATATCCATCAAAATCTCGACATCGAATTTTTGACATGAATCCAATACTTTCTCTCTCTATATATATATATTTAATAGGTAAGAGAAAGTAAAATAATAAATAATCAAAGTTAAATTTTAAGGTTAAATAAGAAATAAATTATAAAGATATGATGGCACAAAAACTGGCTTGACAACACAACATATAAGAGAAAGTACCACCAGTTTTTTTTTTTTTTTTTATTATAAAAATTAAATAATGAATTTTGGTCAGAGAAATGAAAGATGCCTCGCCACAGCTGATTATCACCAAAAGTGATTGAGTAAAATATTTAGAGAAATGTAATGTTTTTTTATTTTTTATAGATTATTAAATCTGTCGATCAGAAAGAAGAAAGAGAGAGTCGACTCCCTCCCCTCCCCTCCCCGCCCCTGCCATCTCTCGCCTCTATTGTCGCCAAGCAATAAAAAGTAAAAATAGAACAAAAGAAATAATAAAAAAAAAAAATTCCCATTTTTATTTATTAAAAAAAAATTATATTAGAATATTTCAATTAATCTCAATACAAGGCATATGATCAGTTTGAAATTTCACGTAGATTAATAATTTGCAAACATGGTTTCGATATTTCGGATAGTTTTCGATTAATTGATACAAATAGAAAAAAAAATGATTTTAAGGGCCGGTTGCTTCATCTAAGGGCAGTTAGTGAAGTGTCTGTTAAGTGGCTTTTTTTTTTGTAGTGCAGAAACCCTCTTCAGTTTTATTCTTATAGTAAAATATACGATATCTCATCATTTTATTGAAAATGGTAGGCCTAGTAGGCTAGTATTCTATCTAAATATTATTGTTAATATTAATAGTTACTAGCCGCGCCGCCGCCTTCGGCGGGCTTCCGTCTGAACGCGGGGGCGTACGCCCCCTGGACCCCCCAGCTGCTGGCTCGGGCCGCCTGCGGCGGACCCTCGCCTTTTCTTAATTATAAAAAGAAAATTATTTATTTTTTTTTTTTTTTTTTTAAACACTCACACTTTTTTCTCATTCCCACTCACACTCACACACACATTCATAGAGTCTTTTCGGCAACTCGGGCCATATAAGACTTTTTACGATATCCGTTATTGATAAATATACATATATGGGGTCCAGGCATTCTTATTTAAGCCATTTGGTATCCAATTGGCTTAAATAAAATCATCGGACTGCCTGGGGTCCGAACCCGCGACGTTTGGTATATGAGGTTAGCACGCTAACCTCTACGCCATGCCCCGAGGGCAAGAAAATTATTATTACTACGTATTCCAATCCAGTGCCTGCTTGAGGATTTGTTTACCTTCATAGAATACACAACTTCAAAGAATACTTGAATATTTCTCTATACAATTCCTATGGGAGAAATCGTAACTTTAAGAATTAATAATTCAAAAAGTTATAGGAATTTTGGGACCCGAGTATTTTTCCGGGACTCTCTATAACGTTCTCTATAAGACTGCAAAATTTCGCTTCAAAATTCCAATGGGAAGTTGGTCAAACAGAGCGTGACAGACTGACAGACGGACACTCCGCAATTATTATATATAGATATTAATTAAAATTTCTTGAGTTGAATGGCTGTAGATATTCAAATTGGAAACAGAAACGGGAGCCTTCCCAGGAACAGCAGCCAGGATAAATAATAAAACTCTATATTTCGTTGCCGACGTTTCGAGTGCAAGTCGCACCCATCCTCAGGGCCTATGGTAACAATTTTTTATTAGTAATTAATTATTTTATATACATGAATACAGTAAGTGATATTTCATGAAATATTAAGTTTTTTACTCACAAGCAAAATTGTCAAAATTTCGTACAAGTTGATGATATTTCATGAAATATCACTTGTATATAAAATAATTAATTACTAATAAAAAATTGTTACCATAGGCCCTGAGGATGGGTGCGACTTGCACCCGAAACGTCGGCAACGAAATATAGAGTTTTGTTATTTATCCTGGCTGCTGTTCCTGGATAGGGTCCCGTTCCTGTTATATTTATAATTATTTATTCTATGATTATATTTAAACTGGTTACCGTGGGCACTAGTTAAAATATTATAAATATTTATTGTGTAGGCCTATTGCTGAAATTTGATAGATTCTAATTCAACAAAACATTTTCTCTAGGTTATATGTTACAAGGGTTTACTTAAATTTTAAACTCAAATTAACTTGGAGTACTTTGTAAGAACGCTTTCTCTATATGTAATCAAAGAGCCCCCGGGGCTTGGTGTAGTTGGTAGCGTGCCTACCTTCTATACCGAACGTCGCGGGTTCGTACCCAGGCAGTTTGGTGATTTTATTTAAGCCATTTGGATACCAGATGGCTTCAGAGAAAATTTTTGTAGGTTATGAAATACTTGTATTAAATTTCAACAAATAGAATATAATAGTGTATAGGTCTATAAATTTGAAATAAATTAAATCCTACTAAACAATAGTTATGCTGGTGTTCATAATTGAAAATACTTAAATGAAGCATTTAATATCTCAAACGTATAGTTGTTTACGATGACTTGCACTTGACGCATAAATGCAAAATGAAAATTCTGCAATGAAATATTGTAAAAATAATTTTAAGCTTTTACATTAAATATAAATTTTTTTAAAACATACAGTAGAGTCCCGTTAATCCGAACTAATTGGGACCGAGGGTCGTTCGGATTATCGGGAAGTTCGGACTAACCGGAATTGTAAGCTTGAATTAGTTAATTTTGATAATAAAGTCGTATTTATAACGTTGTAAACCGTGAAACTTGTCGGTGATATTAAACTCTAAATAAATATTTCATAATAATAATAAAATAAAGTTCCTTTAATGTCTAATTTTCATTTATATTCATCTTAAAAAAAAAAAAAAAAAAATATCGTACGCAAAGAGTTCCGATTAACAGGAAGTTCGGATTAGCGAGGTTCGGATTACCGGGACTCTACTGTATTTGATAAAAAAATACTAACATACGAGTATCGTTTAAATTCTTAAATGGCCTAAGTTGCCGAAAAGACTGTGTGAATTGCGAATGAGAAAAAGTGTGAATGTTTTTTAAGAAAAAAAATCTGGTGAGACTGGCGCACAGCACACAACTTTCTCTTACCTTCGGTAATCGAAAGTTGTGTACTGTGCTTGTCACACCAGATTTTTTGTGTCGACATCTATTTAGTTTCCGACAGTAGGGTACAATTGAATTCAAGATGTAAAATTTATAAGTATGGGAAAATATTTATATTTTGTTACCATGGCAACCATTTCTCCTATCCTTCCCTATGAAATACAAGAGTAAAGTGGTCTTCAGAAGATTTCAATCACAAAATGAGAATATACATTTTATAGAGAATCTAAAAAATAATTGATTTTTGAATTTAAAAAAAAATCGTTGGAGCAAATTTTGAGAAAATCGAAAAAAACTGAAAAAGTGAATCAGTAAAGTGCTAGTACTTTTTGGTCGATTTTGTTCAAAAGCTTCGTGTCACGTCCCATGGGGGGTGCCTGACTTAAATATAAAATTTCAACTTCCTAGCTCTTTTCGTTCTTGAGATATTTTGTTCACAGACACACACACAGACACACACACACACACACACACACACACAGACAGACCATGTCGTGAAAACCACTTTTTTGGATTCAGGGGACCTCAAAACGTGTATATCCATCAAAATCTCGACATCGAATTTTTGACATGAATCCAATACTTTCTCTCTCTATATATATTACATATATACATAGGTAAGAGAAAGTAAAAAAGAAAATATGTAATCAAATGTCAATCATTTCTGAGGTTGGAAGCCATGGGCGTAACTAGGGAGGTGCCGGGAGGGCCTGCCCCCCTCCAGAAGGCTCGTGTCCCCCCCCCCTCCATCATCAGAAAGCTCCTTGCCCCAAGAAAAATTGAGAAAATATGGGGCTTTCCAGGCCCACCGGAGGATAGCTGGTCCCATGGCCCCCCCCAGCCAAATTCTCTAGTTACGCCCATGGTGGTCTTCAAAGCAAAATAGAACAGTATCAAAAAAAATATTCATTTTTGAATTTTAAGAGAAAGTAAAAATTAATATGTCAAAATAAATTTGGAAAATCGATTTTTAATCATTTTCAGAACGTTTTGATAATAAAATTTCATTGTTTTTGCTTGAATATTTTATATACTAAGTTATTCAATCAATATCAAGGCCTAAATGTGTTTATTTAATTAAAAAATCTCGACATCGAATTTTTGACATGATCGCAATACTTTCTCTCTCTATATATTTCATATATAGGCTAAGAGAAAGTAAAAACAATAAATTAGAAAATGAAAGAGGCAGTTAACATTTGAAGATGTAAAAGGCAATAAATAAACCCCCATTTTATGTGGTCGTAGTTAAATAAAAAAATGTCTATAGCTTTATAATTGATTGAAAAGACCAGTTTTGCATTTTTCCTCAAATCCAACGAAAAATAAGAGAGATAGAAAGATTTTTTGAAAAGCGATTGTGCGCGTGAAGAAAAGCCTAGACGAGAGTGAAGCGAGGCCCCTGCCTGCACTCTGGGCGCAGATCGAATTAGAAAAAACAAATTGATGCTCTCCCATCATTTGAAATAATCGCCAAATTGATTGATTTCATCTTTTTATGCTTTTATAAAATTTTATTCGAAACTTTTTTTTAACTAAAAGAATAAAAGACTGCATATTTATCTTTTAAGAATTCAATCCTTTGAGAAAAAATAAAATTTCAAAATATTTTGTCTTCAATCAAAGAGATGCTTATTTCTCATAAATATATTAAATAATAAAATCCATCCCTTTAGACCTTTAGTTCAGTGCTTGTTAAACTTTTTGAGTCGTGGCCCCTCGTTGGGACCAAATAAATATCACACGGCCTCCCTAGTTTTTTTTTTGACGTGACAACGTCTTACAAATCATGTTAGAGGGGCATGCACGAAAAAGTTTATCAGCTTGAATAACTCCTCTGTCTTAAGAGGTATAATTATGGGGAATATACGGTTAGAAAGAATGAGTTTTCAGTTAAAGATTTCACCATTTATTTTTTTTCCTATCATTTTATTTTACCGCGCTGCGGTAAATTCTAATTTGAAATTTTAAACCCCTGTAGATTCCGAACGGCTAATCAGATCTGACTAAATGGGATGTCATTTGGTGCAGAAAGATAACCTCTAATAGAATAAATAAAAAAATCCAGAGTAATTAACTCAAAAATTGGTTTTTTTTCTCGAAAAACCTCATTTTTTAGGCAAAAAAATATCGAAAAATAGCCCTACTTGTGCAACGCATAGCGACTTGACCATAAAAGCTATATTAAATCTAAATATAGTTTTAGAAAGAGTGGTTCAATACCCCCAGGGCTTTTTTTCTTTTTTTTGATATGACGTCATTTTACCGCATGAGAGCACTCGGCGGGATTTCGTTTTTCGAAATTTTAAACCCCTGTAGATTCCGAACGGCTAATCAGATCAGACTAAATGAGATGTCATTTGGTGCAGAAAAAAATCCTCAAATAGAATAAATAAAAAAATCCCGAGTAATTATCGCTAAAATTAGTTTTTTCCTCGAAAAACCTCACTTTTTAAGCATAAGTCGCTCTTAATGGATAAAAAAAAGCCACACCTGTCATATATTGTTTCAATGAAAATGTTTGAACATGTTTATTTATGAAAACAAACTACTAGTAAAAAAAAAAATAAAAACAATACTTCCTCTCTTTATATTTCAATATAGGTAAGAGAAAAAAAAAATTTTTTGAATTCAAGCAAAAAGACGTTGTCACGTTAAAAAGCCACCGGCTGTGTAGAAGACACAGCCAACACCTAATTTTTTTTTACATTCTCTTGCCTAGGGCTGGACGGTAATGGATTTTCATTACCGACCTCGATAATGAAAAAAAAACCGGTTTTTCTCGAAAGTCGGTAAAAATTTTTTACCGCCCGCGGAACCAAAGTTTGCCGCCGCGGAACATTTTTTTTTTGCGGAACCAAAATTTTTCCCAGGCCGAAAAAATATTTTACCTTTTTTTTAGAGAGCCAATTTTTTGCCGAAACATTTTTTTTTTTTCTCGCGGAACCAAAATTTTTTACCGCCCGAAAAAATAGGTTTTTACCGACTTTCGAAAAAAACCGGTTTTTATCGAATTAGAGGTTACCGCGTTTTCGGTAAAAAATTTTTACCGGTTTTTACCGGTAAACCGGTTTACCGTCCAGCCCTACTCTTGCCTATGTGTGTTCAATTTTACGCATGAAGGAATTGAGCTAGAAGGGTGAAATTTTATATTTAAGTTAGACACCCCCCTGAGGCGTGGAAATAAGCTTTTAATCAAAATCAGCCAAAAAGTCTTTACTGATGTAGTTTTTCAGTTTTTTTTTTCGATTTTCTCAAAATTCGCTCTAACGAAGATGAAGCAACCGGCCCTTAAAATCATTTTTTTTTTTCTATTTGTATCAATTAATCGAAAACTATCCGAAATATCGACACCACGTTTGCAAATTATTAATCTAGGTGAAATTTTAAACTAAAATCATGTAACATATGCCTTTTATTGAGATTAAATGAAATATTCTAATATAATTTTTTTAATAAATAAAAATGGGAATTTTTTTTTTTTATTATTTCTTTTGTTCTATTTTTACTTTTTATTGCTTGGCGACAATAGAGGCGAGAGATGGCAGGGGCGGGGAGGGGAGGGGAGGGAGTCGACTCTCTCTTTCTTCTTTCTGATCGACAGATTTAATAATCTATAAAAAAAAAGCATTACATTTCTCAAAATATTTTACTTTTGGTGATAATCAGCTGTGGCGAGGCCAGAGTTGGCAAGTTTTATCCCGCCGAGTATAATACACGGTTTTATACTTGTATAAAACTATCGCGGATAAAACTAGGCCGATGTATAAAAGGTATAAAACTGTAAAAAACCAACCCCCTCCCCCTGAAAAAACAGCTTAAAAGCTTTTCATATTTTATAATGTTCTAAAGCATTGACGATGTTGTTTGCTTTTTATTTAGTGAATAATATAATCAAAATGTTAATAATTGAAAAATGAAATTTTATTTGAACTTCCTTTCTCTTCGGGTTTGCGCATGCGCATCCAAGTTTTATACATTTTATACGTTTAATACATTTTATACGTTTTATACAAGTTTTATCCGCAATTTTTGTATAAAACTGCAAAATCGTGTATAAAACCCAACTCTGGGCGAGGCTTCATTCATTTCTCTGACCAAAATTTATTATTAAATTTTTATAATAAAAAAAAAAACTGGTGGTACTTTCTCTTATATGTTGTGTTGTCCCGCCAGTTTTTTGTGTCATCATATCTTTATAATTTATTTCTTATTTCACCTTAAAATTTAACTTTGATTATTTATTATTTTACTTTCTCTTACCTATATATATATGTTAATATATATATAGAGAGAAAGTATTGGATTCATGTCAAAAATTCGATGTCGAGATTTTGATGGATCTTCACGCTTTGAGGTCCCCTGAATCCAAAAAAGTGGTTTTCGCGACATGGTCTGTCTGTGTGTGGGTGTGTGCGGGGGGGGGGGGTGTTCAATTTTAAGCATGAAGGAATTAAGCTATGTGGTTGAAATGTTATATATAAGTTAAACACCCCCCCCCCTAGGGCGTGAAAATAAGCTTTTAATCAAAATCGGCCAAAAAGTACTAGTACTTTACTGATGTACTTTTTCAGTTTTTTTCGATTTTCTCAAAATTCGTTGCAATGATTTTGAATAAAATTGAAAAATCAATTATTTTTTAGATTCTCTTTGAAATGTATATTCTCATTTTGACATTGAAATCTTCTGAAGACCACTTTACTCTTGTACTTCATAGGAAAGATAGGAGAAATGGTTGCCATGGTAACAAAATATAAATATTTTCTCATACTTATAAATTTTACATCTTGAATTCAAATGTACCGTACTGTCTGAAACTAAATACATGTCGACACAAAAAGTCTGGCGTGACAAGCACAGAACACAACTTTCGATTACCGAAGGTAAGAGAAAGTTGTGTTCTGTGCTTGTCACACCAGATTTTTTCTTTTTGCAATTCGGTTCTGTACATAATAATAAAAAAATATGGGGAATGTCTTCCCCGAGCCTTTCTCGTATATTCTTTTGGAATAACGTCTGTGTGTGTGTGTGTGTGTGAACACGATTGCTTAAAAACCAAAGCAGCTAGATGGATGAAATTTGATATATGCTCCTTACACTAAAATTGTAGATTTCTATCAACTTTTGGAGTAAATACGTCACTTGGAAGTGTTTTCAGAAATTTTGAAATTTTCAATTTTTTTTATCATATTGTGATAAATAACTCTATTTTAAAAAGTTTTTATTCTTTGACATTTTTCCGAAAACTGAATAGATTTTTAGTTATCGAAGGTAATTATTAAAATAATTTTTTTTAATTGTTTGATATTTTTTTTTTTTTTTTTAATTTGTTGAATATAAAAAAAAAAAGTAAAATAACTTTTTTAAATTGAATAATTTCAGAGAAAAGGCAGAAAAAAATCCGAGAAAATCCGGGTTAAGCAAGGCTAAGAACTGCTGGACCGTGGATAGGTGACCCGCTGAGTGTTGAGTCTCTCCCTTGCTGGAAGCCATTTTATTTAATTTCCCAAAAGTCAAATGATTTTAGAGGCCGAAATATAATTTTAAAATACAATTAATTTTAACACCCGTCTCAGGAAGAAAAATAAATAAATCCCACCTCAATAATCAATCAAAAGTTAAAATATTTCCTTATTTCCTTTATTAAAATAATTTTTTCATATTCATTTTTTATAAATTATTTAATTTGTTTTTTTCTTCTAATTTGATGAATATAAAAAAAAATAAAAAAACAAATAGTTTTATTTTTATTTCTGTCTTTAAGAGTTTCTTAGAAAAGATGACGTCACGCGCATTGTTTGCAATCCGGTTCATGTGCACCAAGGACGGTGACTCAGCATCTTTAAGCGACTCTCTCCATCTCACTCGCACTCATTACCTCCGCTCTCTTTCTATTCAAACGCTATTTCAGAGCCTCTTTTAGACCACAATATATGAATTTTTGCTTTTTCGAAGAGGGGGGCGCCTTTTAGGCCCCCTCCCCCTCCCCCTTTGGGTTGTCCCCTCCGTGATATTTTATACTAATTTTATGAAATTTCTTTAATTAAATTAAGAGATTAATTTCATTTTAACAAAAGGGTTTATAGAATGGACACCAGGTGGCAGCACTTGCCGGTATGCACACCATTTGCTTGCAAGGCTCTCTGTCTTTATTCAATTCATGTCAAAAATTCGATGTCGAGATTTTGATGGATCTTCACGTTTTGAGGTCCCCTGATTCCAAAAAACTGGTTTTCGCGACATGGTCTGTCTGGGGGTGGGTGGGTGGGTGTGTGTTCAATTTAAAGCATGAAGAAATTGAGCTACGAGGTTGAAATTTTATATTTAAGTTAAACACCCCCTGGGACCGGAAAAATAAGCTTTTAATCAAAATCGGCCAAAGAGTACTAGTACTTTACTGATGTACTTTTTCAGTTTTTTTCGATTTTCTCAAAATTTGCTCCAACGATTTCTTTTTAAATTCAAAAATCAATTATTTTTTAGATGCTCTTTAAAATGTATATTCTCATTTTCTGATTGAAATCTTCTGAAGACCACTTTACTCTTGTACTCCATAGAAAAGATAGGAAAAATGGTTGCCATGGTAACAAAATATAAATATTTCCCCATACTTATAAATTTTACATCTGAATTCATATGATGATGGAGTCATGAAAAAAACAAGACGAATGCAGCCAAATATTATTTTATTTTAAATCTCGCCCTCACGGCTGACGTTTCGGCCCGAGGTCTAGGCCATCTTCAGAGCTGCATACATATACAATAAGAAAAGCATACATTAAAATTAGCATTAAACACACCTCCAATGCAATCACAATTAACAATATCTTAGATAACATACCCGGCTGGCAATAATCAAAATGTGTAGAAACTTTCAACAACAGCGACAACATTCAGCATGTGGTCCGCTCACAGCAAAGCGTAGAGAAATGATCAAAAGGAGGAAAAAAAAAAGGGAATTTATAATCACCCCTCTCTCCTTCGTCATTCTCCTAATCCTTATTTTTAATTTTTTATTTACAATTTATTATAAAAATTGATACAATTTTTATACCCATAGGTGGCAGATTAGTGGCTAAATGTACCAATATAATATTTCAAGACATCACTGGCATCCTGTTTAAAATTCACACTGTTGTTAATATAAATATATAAAGATTCGAATATAAGTCTTTTTGTTAGATTATCTTCACTGATAAGAATCTTTGGCTGCGCGAACTCAAAGTTATGGCCGGTATTGATTGTATGTGAGGCCAACGCAACATGTTCTTCGTTTTTTCTAATGTTATATTGATGTTGGTATATCCTCTTCGATAGGTACTGGGAAGTTTGACCTATGTATTTTTTCCCACAATCTCCACATGCTATCGCATAAACCACATTGGATCTCATGAGTAAAGGTGTTTTATCCTTGTTGTTATAAAACATGGACAATGACAATCAATACCGGCCATAACTTTGAGTTCGCGCAGCCAAAGATTCTTATCAGTGAAGATAATCTAACAAAAAGACTTATATTGGAATCTTTATATATTTATATTAACAACAGTGTGAATTTTAAACAGGATGCCAGTGATGTCTTGAAATATTATATTGGTACATTTAGCCACTAATCTGCCACCTATGGGTATAAAATTGTATCAATTTTTATAATAAATTGTAAATAAAAAATTAAAAATAAGGATTAGGAGAATGACGAAGGAGAGAGGGGGTGATTATAAATTCCCCTTTTTTTTTCCTCCTTTTGATCATTTCTCTACGCTTTGCTGTGAGCGGACCACATGCTGAATGTTGTCGCTGTTGTTGAAAGTTTCTACACATTTTGATTATTGCCAGCCGGGTATGTTATCTAAGATATTGTTAATTGTGATTGCATTGGAGGTGTGTTTAATGCTAATTTTAATGTATGCTTTTCTTATTGTATATGTATGCAGCTCTGAAGATGGCCTAGACCTCGGGCCGAAACGTCAGCCGTGAGGGCGAGATTTAAAATAAAATAATATTTGGCTGCATTCGTCTTGTTTTTTTCATGACTCCATCATCATTAAGCCTACAGCCACAGATCTTTTTCGACTGAATTCATATGTTCCTTACTGTCGGGAACTAAATATATGTCGACACAAAAAATCTGGTGTGACAAGCACAGAACACAACTTTCGATTACCGAAGGTAAGAGAAAGTTGTGTGCTGTGCGCCAGTCACACCAGATTTTTTGAATTAAGGAGCTGTAGTTCTTAAAAATTCTATCGATTTTTAAAATTATATAAAAAATTTAATAATAATTGTTAAAATTAATTTTTTATATTCAAAAAAATTCAATAGAATAGGACCTATTTAAATTATTCAACTATCTAAATTTTTGTTTCAAATAAAAAAATTCGGCATAATATAATAGAGCGTTTTCCAAACTATGAGGCGCGCCCCCCTGGGGGAGGCGCAGACTAGTCTAAGGGGAGGCGCGAATATTGGCCACCAAGATCAATTTTCCAAAAGATTGCTAGTTTTATAAATAAAATAATAAAATTTAGAAGATTCTGGGACGGAGGTTTTTCTTAATTAAAAACTCGATGAGCCGCAGTGGCACCATCAGTAGAGACGATGCCACTGCGGCTCATCGAGTTTTTAATTAAAATAATAAATATGAATAAATAAAAAAATATGGGGATTGACTTCCCCGAGACTTTCTCGTATATTCTTTTGGAATTACGTCTGGGTGTGTGTGTGAACACGATTGCTTAAAAACCAAATGAATTTGTTTATATTTACCCTTTTTTTAATGACACCTGTATGATTTTGTTTTGATTTTTTATCAAAATTAACGAATATTTTCTATTTCTTCTTTGATTATTTCAAAAACTATTCAGTTTTCGAAAAGATGTCAAAGAATAAAAACTTTTTAAAATTGAGTAATTTATCATAATATAACAAAAAAATTGAAAATTTCTAAATTTTCGAAAAAACTTTTTAAGTAAAGTACTACTTCCAAGTGACGTATTTACTCCAAAAGTTGATAGAAATCTACAATTTTAGTGTAAGGAGCATATACCAAATTTCATCGATCTAGCTGCTTTGGTTTTTAAGCAATCGTATTCACACACACACACACAGAGACATAATGCCAAAAATGGTTTTTTTGGACTCAGGGAGGTCTAAAACGTGGAGAAACATCAAAATCTCGAAGTCGAATTTTTTTACAATTACAATACTTTCTCTATACGAGAAAGTAAAAATATTTTTATATAAATTTATGTTTTTTAGTATTAAAAATTTTTGTTTTTGTATTATTTTATTAAATGTATGTGTGTGTGTGGGGGGGGAGGGGGCGTCATACGATTAAATATTTTCAAGGGAGGCGTTGTAACATAAAGTTTGGAAACCACTGGCCTAAAGTAAGACTCATTCTAGAAAATTATACTATGTGTAAAAAAAACCCAAAGGTGGATTCAGGGAAGTTTTTCAGGGTTTTAATTTTTTTTTGACGAGACGCGAAGCTCGCCGAAGGCGATAGCATTATTAATTATTTTATTTATTAAGATGGATGAATTTCAAATGGCTTAAAAAAGTGTGAGTGTTAAAAAAAAAAAAAAAAAAGATTGGATTAGGGGTTGAAAAAAAGTTTTTTTTTAATTGATTTTAGCTAAATCGAGGCCAAATAAATAGAAAACATTCAAAAAATAGGGTTGATTATTATTTTGATTAGGGGGTAGGGAGGATGAAGGGTTGTTTATTTAAGAAATGCCTTGGAATATTCCAAATCACTTGTTGACATTCTTTTCCAACTCTAAATACAGTTAGATTAGAGCAAAAAGTATTTTTTTACTTTTAATAAAAAGGGAATTGTTATTTTCATCTATTTATTCCTATACAAGAGAGACGAATCTCGAGTCGAGTGTGTTGCCGGCTTGCAGGCGCCGAGCTCGGCTATCTTTTCTTTTCTAGTTGTGTTTAAAGTGATTTAAAGTGAATAATTAATATAGTGTAACACACTCTGACTACACCGTCAGCCAACACACCCTCTTGAGTGCTTATTAAAGGTAATTATTATGCATTTTATCGTTGAAAAAAAAATGATAGAAACAAATAATTTGACTGCGAAAAACGATTCTTTTGAATATGAAATTGAATATTTTGTATTTCACTTCAAGGGTAGAGGGAGAATATACATATTGGTGGTCCAGGCATTTCTATTTAAGCCATTTGGTATCCATTTCGGAGTGCCAGGGATCCGAACCCGCGACGTTCGGTATAGATGGTAGGCACGCTACCAACTACACCAAGCCTGAGGGCATTTTAAAAATATTTTCTTAAGTCACCATTACTTAGCATTATATTCTTTCTATATAAATGTATGGCCTATATTTTTGTTAATCAAATTTCCTTCAAATATTTTTACACAAGGGTGGATTAAGGGTTGAAAATTAAAATAAAATAATTTCAAAATAAAATAAAAATAATTATTTATAAATGTATTCAAATTATTTTGAGAGTAATTTCGCGGTGAAGGCTCGCATTTCCTTAAAGGGGGGGGGGGGGGGGGGGGGGGTATGAAGGCATTAACCAGGGGGGTTAATGACCCCATCCCCTATAATGCACAAAGATATTAATATTTTTTAATACTTTTACTTAAAAATAAGTGTATTTTGTTTGAGTTAAAATTTATATTCAATATTTAGCAAATAGCATAGTGGGTTAGAAACATTTTAATGTCATTCTAAAATTTCTTATTACTGGGGCGGAATTAATTTTTAAAGATTTCGAAACTCTCATAAACAGATAATAATAACACTGAGAACCCATCGAATCCTTTGCAGAATTTTGTAGGGATTTTTTTCATTAGGTAGAAAGTAAGATATGATAAGTCCACTTAGAATTTTACTGGGGTGAGATAGCGCATCTTTTTGTATATAGAACTAATCTCAATTCGGATTTGAATTTTTACTTTCTCTTACCTATATGTATAAGTTAATATACATATATATCGAGAGAGAGAGAAAGTATTGGATTCATTTCAAAAATTCGATGTCGAGACTTTGATGGATATACACGTTTTGAGGTCCACTGAATACAAAAAAGTTGTTTTCGCCACATGGTCTGTCTGTCTGTTTGTTTGGGTTCAATTTAAAGCATGAAGGAATTGAGCTAGGAGGTTGAAATGTTATATTTAAGTTAGGCACTCTCCTAGGGCGTGAAAATAAGATTTGAGAAAAATATTTTTCTTCAGGAATGAAAGTTAGAAGAAAACGAAGCCAGAATTTTTTCTTTAAAAATATATTTTAACAGCTGACGATTCGGCTTTGGTCAAAGCCATCCTCGGAGCTGTTAGGGGTCAACCGAGGATGGCTTTGACCAAGGCCGAAACGTAAGCTGTAAAAATATATTTTTTAAAGAAAAAATTCAAGTTGCGTTTACTTCTATTTTTCATTCCTGATACAAATTCCACCAGCCATAAAATACCCTTATACCAGCGTTTTCCAAACTGTGAGGCGCGGACTAGTCTAAGGGGAGGAGCGAATATTGACCACCAGGACCAATTTTCCAAATGATTGCTAATTTTAATATAAATAAGAATAAATAAAAAAATATTTTTATATAAATTTATATTTTTGTTTTTGTATTATTTTATAAAATGGGGGGGGGGGAGGCGTCATAAGATTAAATATTTTTTAAGGGAGGCGTGGTAACATAAAGTTTGGAAACCACTGATCTAATATTTCAAAATTCCCTAATTAACGTATTATTTTTTTTTTTAAGTTTTTTTGGCAACTTAGTAAATATAGTCTTGGATACTTATTATATTGTAATATAATTACGATATATATTAGAGGCCAGGCACATTTATTTGGTATCCAAATAAATAAATATTAATCTGACTTGCTGGGGACCGAATACACCCCTTATATTTTAGGTTTTCACTATTGACTTTTGTCAACATCTCTAACCTCCAGACCATAGGGGGGAGAGGGACTTTATTTTGTTTGTTTGTTAGTGAATATAAATATACAATTTGTTTAAAAAAAATCCGAAAGGAAAATCCTTATTTTTAGTAAAGTATTTATTTACCTATTTCTTGAATCGAACCCAAATACCCAAATTCCCTTTTTAAATTTTAATTACTAGGCTACAATCACGAATTTATTTATTATAATTATTAAACACTTTCGGTTTGAACGTGATTTAATTATTTTTTCAAAATGGCCACTTTTCTTCTATGCCTTTCCACTAACAAGATTAAATCTCAATATTAATAAAAAATTATATGATTATATTTATATCTAGAGATATAAATGTTTAAACATATTGAAATTATTAAGATTTTATTCAAACAAGTGCAAAAAAGTAGCTATCAATAATATTCAAGATTAAAAATGACATTATCTAAATATCTTGAAAAAAATTTGCCGGTAGTTAAATAAAATTTTTTTTAATACAAGCTTTTTTTTACGTACGAGTTTTTTTTACGTATAATTAGCTATCTGAGGATTAAAGAAAATTTATCTATGTTAGAAACTTGAAAAAGGCATAATGCGGGGCGCTTAAATAAGTTATTCAATATATCGTTCAAGATTGATGGGGGAAAAATTGCACCCCCTGGAGTCGTACCCGGACCTCCACATTTTCGCGACGGGCGAACTACCTTTATCTGACCTTAGACCGCGAAAACGGCGTCCCAATCAAACACAAACTCATTTCGCAAATTTGTTATCTTAAATAATAAATATAAAAATTATTTTATTTAAAACCATAAGCGTAGCCAGAAATTTTTTATGAGAGGGGTTTCAAGGAAATTTTTTCAAACATTTGAAAAATTTAAGATTATTTTAGGCCATTTATAAATCTTTTTTTTCTTTTTAGCTAGAGACTTTCTCTTACCCTATATGAAATATAATTTGTATTATAGAGCTTAAATATCTAGTCATGGCTTGGGTCCCATAGGGGGGGGGGGGTTTGAACTCCCAAAATCTTCCCTCGCTACGCTTATGTTTAAAACTAATTAATTTTTTAGCAAAAATTTATAAATTTTCAAAAAATAAACATACTAGCTTGTGTTCCCTACTTGCTAGGCTCTTATTGATGAGTTTAAATAGATGTGAAGACTCGACTATGATAGTCAACTAGCTTATCCGAGGTATAGCTGATTAATTAGATGTGAAGCAACCGGCCTAAATGATAAAAATCTGATGTGACTGGTCGCACCAGATTTTTCGTGTCGAACTATATTTAGTTTCCGCCGATAGATTAGAATTCAACAAGGTCTTTAAATACACAGGTTGACCAGAATCTAGTAAACAATTTTCAGGTCACAGTTTTTGATTGTCCACGTCATGAGGCTCCTGCTTGCTTATATTTTTCTATTTGGCAGCTTTGTTGACTGTTTATAACCTAGTTCACATTCATTTTGTTTTATTTGCAAATTGTATAGTTTCGGACTAAATTAATTTAGACCCTGGTATTTATACTTCTTATTACTCTAATAATATGCCGTGTATAGATTTTTATAAATTGCTTGTTTGGAAAGATTTGTTACAAAAGGAGGAGCTCCATGACGTCACTCTCTTGAAATGGAAAAAATGTAAACAAACCGAGTTTGACCCCCCTGAGAATTCAAGATGATAAAATTTATAAGTATGGGAAAATATTTATATTTTGTTACCATGGGAACCATTTCTCCTATCTTCTCTATGAAGTACAAGAGTAAAATGGTCTTTAGAAGATTTCGAAGGCAAAATGAGAATATAAATTTTAAAGAGCATCTAAAAAATAATTGATTTTTGAATTAAAAAAAAAAATCGTTGAAGCGAATTTTGAGAAAATCGAAAAAAACTGAAAAAGTACATCAGTAAAGTTCTAGTACTCTTTCGCCGATTTTGATTAAAAGCTTATTTTCACGCCCTAGGAGGGTGCCTAACTTAAATATAAAATTTCAACCTCCTAGCTGAATTCCTTCATGCTTTAAATTGAACCCAGGCAGACACACAGACAATGTCGCGAAAACCACTTTTTTGGATTCAGGGGACCTCAAAACGTGTAGATCCATCAAAATCTCGACATCGAATTTTTGACATGAATCCAATACTTTCTCTCTCTATATATTAACATATATATAGAGGTAAGAGAAAGTAAAAAGACATCACTACCTTAGAAATTGAGTTCTCACTTCAAACCCGAATTTTTTAAAAAAATAAATGAGTTTAAATGAACTAAGTTTCTGAAAAAGATAAAATTTTACTTCTAATAGATTATAAGAAAATTTAAATTAATTGAATCGAATTTCATCTAATGTCTTTCCATCTTACCAACTAAAATTTATTGTTAGAAATCTTCTCTACCAATTGAATTCCTTAAATATCAAAAGAATTTGTTTCCTTCCTTGCTGCCTTTTGGTGCCAATAAACCAGTCCTTAGGCCCTCCTTTTTCGGGTTTCATTCGACCCCACCCAACCTCTTTCCTATTTAATCTCTAAGCATCGGCAAACGTTTTCGCTCATGGATGCAACGACATTTGTGTGTAGGTATATTTAGGGCGGGGGTAGAATCGTAAGCCCATTAAGCATCGTTGTTGTGATGTGTGATATGTGATCTTTTGTCTAGAGCCCTTAAAAGTTTAATCCCTCTCCGATTTCATCCGAATTCCGAAAAAATAGAATCGATATCTCTTTTAAAAGAATAACAAATAGTTAACACTTTCCCTTTAAATTATTATTACACAAGTGGTAAAGCAAGCAAATGCATCAGTGGCGTAGCGAGCTCAACTCGCGCCCGGGGCACAATACCTTTTACCAAAATTATCCAGCAATTTTACTTTCTCTTACCCCTGACTGGGTATAGTTGATACACTTTTTACTTTCTGGTTTTTGTATTTTTTCTCTATAATTGTACTGAAACAAATGCAACTTAATAAAATACTATAACTATTTGGCTATCAGTTGGTACATTTAAAAGCTTTATAAAAATAAATTTGTGGTCTCTAAAAAGTATTTTGTAAACTTTGCCAGACGTATCAATTTGACCCAGTCTGGGTCAAATTGATACAGCATTTGAGCAGCTGGTACGGTGCCAGAATTCAGGATAATAGAAACAAAAACATGTATGTTGAAAGGGTTTTATTGTTTTAAAATGTACCTTTCTTTGAAACTTATGTTTTTCATAAACATTCGAAAAACTTCCAACGGCCGATTAAAACTAGTTGCCCGACTAAGGCTTGTTGCTTCTGGCACTCTTAAAGAAAGATTGGGATATCTTTTAAGGTGCCCTTTCAGTTTTCTTCTTATAATTCCTCGGTATTTCTGAATACAAAAATACCCCATAAGAATATACCATATCAACTTGACCCAAAAGAAGCGTATCAACTTGACCCAAACGACGCCATTACACTAAATTAAAAACTACGAGAAACAGGTAGCAGTTAAAATTACTGTTTCAAGTTAATATTTTTACCTTCAAACCAGGGAACAATATGATGTGTTGGATTATTCAACTAGCTCACGAATAACCCTAAAATAAATGGTGGAAGTCTCTAGTAAAAATTTACTTTCAGTTAAAAAAAAACAGTTTTTATTCACAAATCACAGCGGCAAGCAACCACCTCCTCCAGCACATGCGTGGTTATTGAGTATCCTTTTGATCCTTCTCCACTCCCGTTCTTGCTTGCAAGTGTCTTCACGTTTGGAAGTTATTGGGCCTGTATCAACTTGACCCTGTATCAACTAGACCCGGTCTCCCCTACCTGGTATGAAATATATAGAGAGAGAAAGTATTTAGTTTTGCGGACCATTTGGTGCCCCTTTGTGGGGCGCCCGGGGCATGATGATCCCTCTTGCACCCCTCCCCTCGCTACGCCACTGAAATGCATCATATTTATTCTTGCTCAATATATGGAAATTTTTCAATCGCAAATTTTTAAAATTTTAAATTTCTCTCTCTGACTCCGCTTCCTCTCACTCTAGCCAATCAGAGAGTGGTAAACAGGCATACAAAACGGCTAGCGCTTTATTAGTTTGATGATAATGATGATCATAAAAACAAGTGGTGTGAGATCACATCACACAACATTTTTTTGTTGTTAAGAAAAAAAAAAAAAAAAAAACTGGTGTGACTGGCCGCACAGCACTTAACTTTCTCTTACTTTCGGTAATCGAAAGTTGTGTTCTGTGCTTGTCACACCAGATATTTTTATGTCGAGATATATTTAGTTTCCTAGCACCTTATTTCCAAACTTGACACTTGTATTTTCAATTGTATAATATTTTAAATGTAGACTACTTGAAATAAACTATGGCTATTTTTCAAAATTTTGCAAGTTGGTTATTCTTTTTTACTTTCTCTTACATATATGTATATGTTAATATACATGCCTAGTATATATTTTCCCATACTTATAAATTTTACATCTTGAAATTTGAATGTACAGTACAGTACTGTCGGGAACTAAATATATAATTATATATCGACACAAAAAAATCTGGTGTGACAAGCACAGAATACAACTTTCGATTACCGAAGGTAAGAGAAAGTTGTGTGTTGTGCGGTCAGTCATATTTTTGTACTTTCATTTAAATCATTTAAATTATGTTAACAAAATTTTTTTTTTTTTAATAATATTGCTTAAATTAATTCAAAATTTTTCTCTGGTATAGGCCTAACTAATAAACATATACAATACCATAAAATAAATATAGGCATTGAAGGTTACTATTGTAATAATATATTCTCTCTTGTTTTACAGGTGCTTTCACGTCTTTGAGGCTCATCTCGATCCTGTAACTCATCCATTAGTAGGCCCAGAGGCGGCTGATGTTGCACTTCGGCTCCTCGCTTCTCAGCTCCAGAATTCCAACATTTCGTGAGTAGCTTTAAAATGTCTATTTCTATTTATTCATTTCATAATTATATATAGATTTTTACGAGAAACCTAATTGTAATATTAAAAATTGCCTTATACTATTATTCATTTAAAAGACCTCCAAGTCGGCTAAAGTTGTTGACAAATGTCAATAATAATAGTCCGGAAGTCACTGTACGCGCAATTGGACCCAAGCAGTCGGATGAATTTATTTAAATCATTTGGAGAACAAATGGTACTATAAATAAATATGTTTGGGCCCCCTATCGTTTCTAAATAATAATTGTGTATCTTTTAAAGTTTATTTTAGGGGTGGGGCCTGATCTCAAAAAATTTTTCTGGGAAAAATTTTTTTATTTTCGCGGAACCAAAATTTTTTCTCCAGTCCTAAAAAATATTTTACCTTTTTTTTTAGAGACGAAAAATTTTTTCCGCCCGCGGAACCATCCGTGGAACCAAAAGTTTTTACGGAACATTTCCTTTTTTGTAGGGCCTACATTTTTGCGCTACGGGGCCGCGCAAACATTTCGGGGGGGGGGGGGCGAGACCCATTATTGCCTCTGTATTCCTATATATGTATATGCATTTTGGAAATTTCGGGGGGGGGCCCTCGCCCCACCCCCCTTATATACGCCCGTGAATTGAATAGGCTCACTAAAAGAAGATATCATGACATCATTATCATATTAGAATATATAAATATTCCTTTATTTAGCAAATGAAATACAAAATAATTTCACTATTGACGTTTCGCTTTCTAAACAATAGCTATTTTCATGATCTTATGTTATGTTGTTTTTCAAACTAATCAAATTAGCCTCAGAATTTTATATGGTCTACCTATTTAGGATTGAAGCTTAACTCAAAATGCGAATGAAATTCTATAAACCTCTTGATTTCTTTGAACAAATAGATGATTCATCTAAATTTCAGATGTTTTGATCTAATTGAATATCTAATTCCTCTTAAATAAACTTCCGCTAGTCTTTCATTTAATAGAAATTTATAATCTTAACAATTTTTGAATTAAATTTTTTGATCTAAAGGTGGATCCACATTTGTAAATATTTTTGCCGATGAAAATATTTTCACCGTAAATGGTTTAATTTAGTAGAATTTTTTCAAGTAAATTTTTACCTCATCTCTCATTTGTCGTGGCTCCAGTTGTGCGTACCGGTTTTTATATTTATATAAAACCAGTTTATATATTTTAATATTTTCGTTGAACGCGTTCGGCGAAAATATTTACAAATGTGGATCCACATGTTTATCTGAAAAAATCTGGAAAATTGTGATATGATTGAATTTACAGGAAGCCTTTAAAAATTATATAAATGGTTGGCTTAATTTAATTCAGACAAAAGAATTGATATGATTTGATATCAGATTTAGAAGATGATACTTGAATTTATTCCTCAAAAAAAAAATAGAATTAATCTCAGATTGTTGAACCATCTCAAGAATAGATATCCGGTGCATTTTTTTTTTTCATGCATTTAATCAATATTTTTTTTATTTTTATATAGGCCTACACATACCATATGACAGTTATATATGAAATTAAAATTTCTCGGGTTAAGATTGAGATTTACTCGCGTTTCGGCTCTCCTTTTAGAGCGATTTTCGACAGTGTAGGATTACGAAGTAATGTTGGAGTCGTTTTTTATTTTTATTTTTATTTTTGATAAATAAGAAATTGTATATAGCCTACCACGTATATGTAGGTGCCCGCGAAGAAAATTCATACCGAAAAAGATACATGCCACCTTTCGGTATTTGAATTAAAAGATAATAATTATATAAATTTTTATTTTTGGTTAAAAATCCCCCCTTCACTGAGAAAAACTATGCTTGCCCCTTCTAATATCGGCTTAACTTATTAAACCAATTTAGTATTTGAAGTTTTTATAGCTGGTTAATTGATGCAGTAGAAGGAGAATAAAAAGAGAGAGAGTATATTCGATTTTCCTCAGGCTGACGTTTCGGTCCTGTTTAGGAAATGCTCTAAAGATGGTTCAAACAGGACCGAAACTCAGCACTGGGGGAAAATAAACGAAAATATAATTGACGTTTTATAAGCAAGTTTTTAAAAATTTAAGAATTGTAGGTTAATCTATATTTTGCGGGACTTTTTGGGCTAAACGTGTATTTCCATAAAAATCCCGATATCGAATTTTTGTCAGAAATGTGTAATACTTTCATCTCTATTAACATATATAGGTAACAGAAAGTAAAAATCCGTTCGTTCTAGAAATTTTATAATGACCATTTAAAGCAAATGCGCATTAGCATCGGGAAAATTTGTAAAAAAAAAATTTGCGGGCCAGTGATATTTTTTTTTAAACAACAAAATTTGCCCTCGGGGCTTGGTGTAGAGGTTAGCGTGCTAACCTCGTATACCAAACGTCGCGGGTTCGGACCCCAGGGTCCGATGATTTTATTTAAGCCATTTGGATACCAAATGGCTTAAATAAGAATGCCTGGACCCTAATATAGATAAATTCATAAATAACGGTTATCGTCAAAGTCTTAAATGACCTAATTTGCCGAAAAGACTGTGTGAATGTGAGTGTTTAAAAAAAAAAAAAAAAAAAATTATTAGGTATTAAAGAACTACTACATAAGTTAGTTGTAACATTTTTATTATCATTTACTTAAATTTACTTACTTTATTTATTTACTTACTTTAAATGTAAAGATATGTTATTATATATATACATATAATAATTAAGTATATAAACCTTTAACAAAAATCACAGAATTATTAAATAAAAAAAATTGACCAGTAAAATTTCTCCGCGGGCCACTGGTGGTCCGCTGGACCAGCGGTTGAGAATAGCTGCTCTAGGAGCATTTAATCGAAAAATAAGTCATTTAGGTTGCCTATCTTCAGGCGTCTAATTCTTTGCCTTCTTACTCTACGCTAAATTTTCGTCACTGACAGTCGCATAATTTAATAAAACAAATACTGGGACTATCGATATAAATATATTCTCCATAGAAATATAAAATTAATTATATATATTTTTTTTAATTTATTCAAAGTTTTTTTTCGGCATCTAAGGCCATATAGACCCCATCGATTCTTATTTCAAATGATTGGTAGCCAATTCAAATGAAATATCAATTCATTCAACGATTAAATTTATAATTTTTGGAGGATTTAAATATAGGGAGAATGCAGTTAGTAATTTTTCGTTCATCTTATTATTCCTATTCAGTTGAAATTTCAGGTCGAGAATGTATTCAATACAATAGGCCTAAAGGATATGAATTCATGCACGTCTACAAGCTGATAGTAAAATTGATACAATAATTATGATTTCACTGAAAACATCATTTATTTAATCATAATCATGCCTTTCTCTCTTATTTTTTTTAAATAATCATTTACTACCTATTTCAATTATTCTAATTTTTATTTGGTGAGTTCTCTTTATTTATTTGTAAAATTTTATTAATATACCTTTCCTACATACACTAATAATTTATCCTATAGCCCCTCGAGGGCTAACTATTGTTATAGAAATTCCTAATTAATACCTTTTTTGGTGATAGATTGAATTATAATCATCAATATCTTTACCTGGGTCTCTTGCAAGTTACGACAGGTCGCAGGTGGCGCTGCCTAGACTTGCTAAGGACCCAGCTAGGGGCTATAGGATCATTTAGTAGTGACTCAGTCACTCAAGAGTGAGTTTGGATCTGTGTCAGTTTTTTTCTCAAAGTGCTTGTGTATTTAGTAGTGTGGTAGCCATTAGAGAGAGCAGCCGCGTTGGCGTGGCTCTCCCACAAAAAAGCCGATTTCTCCTAAGATACGAGCCCGATTTAGGTAAATTTTTTCCCACTTCATATTCTAATAGTATTTTAATTATTTATAATAAAACTAGCTGCGCCGCCCACTTTAGGCGGGCGGCACATCTAACCAGTGGGGACTCACCCTCCTCCAACTGGTTCAGGCAGTGGCGTAGAGAGCTTAACTCACGCCCGGGGTACAATACCTTTTTAGCGTCCCCTCCCCTATTCGAAAACCACATAATATTATATGTAAAATATACTCGAAAATTAATAAATAAATAAAGTCATAGGCTCACGCTAGGCTTTAAATTTGAGACAAAAAATGTAGCAATAATGTTGCATAATGCCCCCCCCCCTTGCTCCTCCCCCGCTACACCACTGGGTTCAGACCCGCCTGTGGCGAATTCTTGCCTTTCCTTAATCATGTGCAACAGTTTTTCATACATAATTGTACATATCTACAGTAGTTTATTAAGGAATATATAAGCTTACACCAAAGATAGACGCACGGTCACTCCTCAATTATATTTATAAATTTAAGAATGAATTTACTTTTGCCCTAGAAATAAGCGATTCATCGTCTAGATCAGCGTTTCACAACCTTTTGAAGTTCACGGCACCCCAAAGAACCTTTGGGAATAATATTACACACTAGCGGCATCCTTCCTTTTTTCCCCTATCAAAACGAAATTTTTTCCGCTCTGGGGCAAATTTTTCTCCCCTTGCGTGAAAATCATTTGACCTTTTTTTTGGCAAAGCTTTATTCTTTCCGCCTCTTTATTTTTAAATCTAAATATCTCGCGGCACCCCTTAGGCATTCTCGCGGCACCCTTGGGTGCCGGGGCACACCTGTTGGTAACCACTGGTCTAGATTCTGGGGGATATCATAGCAATTTATCTTAGTATTTTTTTTTAACAAATATTGTAGGTTTATTTTTGGTGCGCTTTATAATAAAGGCTCAAACTAATATTATTTTAACAAAATAATATTATTTTAACAATTATAATGATAATTTTTTTAAAGATAAGTGAGTGAGTGTATGCATTTTTTTAATGAATCAGATATTATCATCAAACTATAATATAGCTTCTGACCAAATGTCTCCTTCTTCAGCTCATTATACTGTATATATAAAGAAACAAATTAAATATTTCACTAACAATCATGGGCAGAAATATTAAGGATAAAAACTTACAATGCTTACAATCTTTAGGTCAAACAATTTTCCCTTTGATTTCGTCATAATAAAATCACTATAAAATCGAAAATTTGATTGCTTAACACCGCATTGCATTTATAGAATGCGCCTTTTTACTTTCTCTTACCTCTATATATATGTTAATATATATAGAGAGAAAGTATTGGATTCATGTCAAAAATTCGATGTCGAGATTTTGATGGATCTTCACGTTTTGAGGTTCCCTGAATCCAAAAATCTGGTGTGACGAGCACAGTACACAACTTTCGCTTACCGAAGGTAAGCGAAAGTTGTGTACTGTGCTTGTCACACCAGATTTTGTGTCGACATGTATTTAGTTTCCGACAGTAGGGTACAATTGAATTCAAGATGTAAAATTTATAAGTATGGGAAAATATTTATATTTTGATACCATGGCAACCATTTCTCCTATCTTTTCTATGGAGTACAAGAGTAAAGTGGTCTTCAGAAGATTTCAATCACAAAATGAGAATATACATTTTATAGAGAATCTAAAAAATAATTGATTTTTGAATTTTAAAAAAAATCTGGAGCAAATTTAGAGAAAATCGAAAAAAACTGAAAAAGTGAATCAGTAAAGTACTAGTACTCTTTGGCCGATTTTGTTCAAAAGCTTCGTGTCACGTCCCATGGGGGTGCCTAACTTAAATATAAAATTTCAACTTCCTAGCTCTTTTCGTTCTTGAGATATTTTGTTCACAGACACACACACAGACACACAGACAGACACACACACACAGACAGACCATGTCGCGAAAACCACTTTTTTGGATTCAGGGGACCTCAAAACGTGAAGATCCATCAAAATCTCGACATCGAATTTTTGACATGAATCCAATACTTTCTCTATATATATATTACATATATACATAGGTAAGAGAAAGTAAAAAGTGGTTTTCGCGACATGGTCTGTCTGTCTGTGAACAAAATATCTCAAGAACGAAAAGAGCTAGGAGGTTGAAATTTTATATTTAAGTTAGGCACCCCCCATGGGACGTGACACGAAGCTTTTGAACAAAACCGACCAAAAAGTACTAGTACTTTTCGGATGCACTTTTTCAGTTTTTTTTTTTTTTTATTTTCTCTAAATTCGCTCCAATGTTTTTTCTTTAATTCAAAAATCAATTATTTTTTAGATTCTCTATAAAATGTATAGGGCCTATTCTCATTTTGTCATTGAAATCTTCTAAAAACCACTTTACTCATGTATTCCATAGGAAAGATAGGAGAAATGGTTGCCATGGTAACTAAATATAAATATTTTCCCATGTTTATAAATTTTACATCTGAATTCAAATGTTCCGTACTCTCGGAAACTAAATATATATCGACACAAAAAATCTGGTGTGACAAGCAGTCGCACCAGATTTTTTCTAATTTTCTCGAAATTTCCTTTAAATATTTCTTTCAAAATTTAAATATTTGCCTATTTCGTCTATACAAATCAAATTGCTGTTCTCGAATACTAGAACTATTACTTTCTCTTACCTATGTATATATGTAATATATATAGAGAGAGAAAGTATTGGATTCATGTCAAAAATTCGATGTCGAGATTTTGATGGATATACACGTTTTGAGGTCCCCTGAATCCAAAAAAGTGGTTTTTGCGACATGGTCTGTCTGTGTGTGGGTGGGTGGGTGTGTGGGTGTGTGGGTGTGTGTGTGTGTGTTCAATTTTAAGCATGAAGGAATTGAGCTACGAGATTGAAATTTTATATTTAAGTTAAACACCCCCCGGGACCGGAAAAATAAGCTTTTAATCAAAATCGGCCAAAGAGTACTAGCACTTTACTGATGTACTTTTTCAGTTTTTTTCGATTTTCTCAAAATTTGCTCCAACGATTTTTTTTTAAATTCAAAAATCAATTATTTTTTAGATGCTCTTTCAAATGTATATTCTCATTTTGCAATTGAAATCTTCTGAAGACCACTTTACTCTTGTATTTCATAGGGAAGATAGGAGAAATGGTTGCCATGGTAACAAAATATAAATATTTTCCCATACTTATAAATTTTACATCTGAATTCATATGTTCCGTACTGTCATGTCGGGAACTAAATATATGTCGACACAAAAAATCTGGTGTGACAAGCACAGAACACAACTTTCGATTACCGAAGGTAAGAGAAAGTTGTGTGCTGTGCGCCAGTCACACCAGATTTTTTTTATATAGACTTATATCGTATGATGATATAATAGAAAATAATTTTTTTGGGCGAAAAATTTAATAAAAAAAAAATTTCTTGTCTTATTTATACATCGAAATTTCCAAAATTTCTTCAACCTGGAATCTGTGATTTACCTAAGAGATTTTCTTGATTAGCTAGAAATCTTAATTATCTTTATCTTCTACTTTCCCTTAACAACATGATATCATACATTACAAGTATAAACGAGGAAAAGAACAGACCACTTCATTTATCAAAATAAATATTGTATTATTTATTTTCTACCCCAATTCTTTTATATAAACATAAAAAAAGATAGAAATAAAAATAATCTTTTTATAGATTGAAAATAAAATCGAGTTTAGGGGAGTTAAAGTAAAAGTCCAGTAACAGAAAAAAGAGGAGTGGGATCAACTCAGGCTATTTATTTTAGTGATTTCTTAATATCACCAACGCTTATTGTACATGCAGGCCGGCTGTCTGTCCTTTATATCCCGGGAACCGGGAGGGCAACAGTTGCGATTAACTGCCCGACACGGGGGCAAAATAAAATAAAGAATATATCCGAAGGGCGGTGGTCCTGGGTGGGGGTTATCTTTTTTATAGCAAGGCGATCCAGTGGCCGAGACCGTAACCAAGCCCATCTGGAAGTGCAATATCGAATGTGCCTACCGAAGGAAGGACCAAAACTTGCGCCTTCCTAAATCATTCCATGCAATATGTCCATAGATTCAATATAAATATTGAACTACATGCAAACTTTTTTTTGACACTTATATCTATATAAATAAAATTAAAATTCAATTCTATTTTTTTTCTCTCTCTATATACACCGAGATATTACAAAAGAAATGGGGCGTATTTGATAGAGATAATATATTAATGCTACCTGTGTGTTGACCTTGCGAAGATAAAAAGAAATAGATAAAGTACAATCGCCTGGAAATAAGATTATTAATATGTTTTTCTATGTTTTATAAAATATCTATTCCGCAATGTTTAATTGTTTAAAGTCGTAAATAAAAAAAAATATGATGTGACTGGTCGAACAGCACATAACTTTCTCTTACCCTTCGGCAAAGGAAAGTTGTGTTGTCACACCAGATTTTTTGTGTCAACATATATTTACTTTCCAACAGTACGGTACATTCGAATTTTAAGATGTAAAATTTATAAGTATGGGAAAATATTTATATTTTGTTACCATGGCAACCATTTCTCCTATCTTCTCTATGAAATACAAGAGTAATGTGGTCTTCAGAAGATTTCAATTGCAAAATGAGAATATACATTTTAAAGAGCATCTAAAAAATAATTGATTTTTGGAATTAAAAAAAAAATCGTTGGAGCAAATTTTGAGAAAATCGAAAAAAAACTGAAAAAGTACATCAGTAAAGTACAAGTACTCTTTGGCCGATTTTGATTAAAAGCTTATTTTTTCCGGTCCCGGGAGATGTTTAACTTAAATATTAAATTTCAACCTCGTAGCTCAATTCCTTCATGCTTAAAATTGAACACACACACACCCACCCACACACCCACACACAGACAGACCATGTCGCGAAAACCACTTTTTTGGATTCAGGGGACCTCAAAACGTGAAGATCCATCAAAATCTCGACATCGAATTTTTGACATGAATCCAATACTTTCTCTCTATATATATATTACATATATACATAGGTAAGAGAAAGTAAAAAAGAATATATATTTTAAAGAGCATCTAAAAAAATAATTGATTTTTTGAATTTTAATCAAAATCGTTGAGGCGAATTTTGAGAAAATCGAAAAAAAAACTGAAAAAGTACATCTGTAAAATACTAGTACTTTTTGGCTGATTTTGATTAAAAGCTTATTTTCACGCTCCAGGGAGGTGCCTAGCTTAAATATAAAATTTACACCTCGTAGCTCAATTCCTTCATGCTTAAAATTGAACACATACCCACCCACCTACAAACAGACCATGTCGCGAAAACCACTTTTTTGGATTCAGGGAACCTAAAAACGTGTATATCCACCAAAATCTCGATATAGAATTTTTGACATGAATCCAATATTTTCTCTTTATAGACTATATATTAACATATATAGAGATAAGAGAAAGTAAAAAATTAAGTCTTCCAACATATATCTCACGTTCTCGCGTGGATGCTTGCTTGCACCTTTATCATATACATTTATTTATTGCCTAGGACTAGAGACAAAATCATCCCCTGATAGAATTATAAATTATCATATTGAGAGGAAGTTTTTGAAAAAAATCGGCCAAAGACTACTAGAACTTTACTAATTTACTTTTTCAGTTTTTATCGATTTACTCAAAATTCTGATTAAAATTCATAAATCATTTTAGATCCTCTTTAAGATGTATATTCTTTATTACATCTGGAATTTTAATATATCGTCGGAAACTAAATATATGTCGATTCAAAAAATCTGGTGCGACCAGTCACACTAGATATTTTCATGTATTAGGCTATTTGCTAAACTTTTGTTTTCTTTACCTATCGTATATATGTTAAATATAGAAAGTAATGTATTCTTATTAAAAAATCCTAGAGCGATTGAGACCCACTTTGTCCAAAAAAGTGGGTCCCGTAAAATAGTCTGTCTGTGTGTTTGTGCGTGTGTGTGAATAAATTATATCTAGAATGTAAAGAACTAGGAGGTTGAAATTTTATATTTGAGTTAGCTACTCCCTTGAGGCTTGAAAATAAGTTTTTAAATAAAATTAGCAGAGTACTAGTAGGCCTACTTTATTGATATACTTTTTCAATTTTTTTTTTTCTCGTTTTTTTTTTTTTTCAAAACTCGCTCTAAAAATTTTGATTAAAATTCATCTTCTGTCCTGGCCCTTATTATTCCGGAGGTAATCTGTTTTATTTTAGATCCTCTTTAAAATGTAGACTATATTCTCATTTTGCCCTCAAAATTGTTTTAAACACACTTTACTCTTGTATTTCCTAAGAAAGATAAGAAAAATAGTTTTTTTTTTTTTTTTTTAAGTCATTTCGGCTGCTGAGGCCATTTGACTTTATAAATTTATTATGTAAATTTATTAAATACAATATATCGATGGGCTTCCGGCGGGCGTTCAACGGTCTTGTTTTTCGGGGGCCACCTATCCCGATTTTCAGCACCGCTTGGCGTCGCTTAACAAGAAAAATAGTTGATCTCAAAAATATAAATATTTTCCTACCCCGTGACTCGTGACTCAGAGAGAAGATATTAACTTCTCATGTCGGGGTTCAGGAATCGCTTCTCGTCCAAAGCGAATTGAATTGGCTATCAATCATTTGAAAAAAATAGAGAGGAGCCTAAATTGCCTTAGATGCCGAAAAAGATCTTAAACAAAAATTCCCATGATTATAAATTTTTCATCTTGAATTATAATGCACTGTCGGAATTTTTTCATATTACTTTTCTTTTTTTATAAAAAGAAAAAATTTTATTTTGTTATATCTGATGAAATTAACTTGAAAATTAAAGTGTTTCTAATATGATAATATATATTTATTAAAAATACTTAAATTCAAGCGGATATTGGTTGGAATCATGAATCCCAACACGTCGTAATCACGTGGGGCTCTTGAACTTATATTTGATTTCATTTCTCTTTATATTTGATTGTAATCATCTGTCATTGTGAAAATAAAATCACATTACTTTCTATTGAAGATTATTAGGAAATAAGTTGATTAGGATTATTTTTATATTTGATTAAATTTCTTTATTCTCCTCCCCTCCCTCCATATGGTCAAAAGTTTAAATATATATAATATTGATAAATAAATGCCTAGAGATGTGATGGGTTCTCTTCCCAGGCAGTCCTATGAAAATTTATTTAAATCATTTGGATACCAGCTGGTATAAATAATTTTAAAAATAAATTGAAACTTGAAATTTTAACATCAGACGCCGAAAAAATTTATATTAATAATAAAAAAAATTTGATTATCGATAGTTTAGCATAGTGGGGAACTTGCCGCCTTCTAAGATCTTCTGTACGCCTTGAGTGACCATTTAAATATTATGTAAGCATTTGACTTTTTTTTAGTCAATGCTAACCTTTTTTACTTTCTCTTACCTATGTATATATGTAATATATATATATATATATATATATATATATAAGAGAGAGAAAGTATTGGATTCATGTCAAAAATTCGATGTCGAGATTTTGTTTAGTTAAACATTTCATTTTTACTTTCTCTAACCCTCTATTTATTTCGTTCGTTTCCTTAGGGTACGTTTCAAAATGCCGACTGATTAACTCCCTTTCCCTTGGATTGCTTACGTAATATAGGATGGTCTCTAATTTATTTATCTTTAAACGATAGTTCGCTTTTTCTAAACCTAGGCCTAATATATTTTTTTTAAGGCTCTTCCTTACAATGGTAATTTTACAAAAAAATTGACAAAGTTGCCATTTTTCTTTTCTAGTCTTCTTTCTTTTGTTATCATAAGATAATCGCCCAGCACTTGATGTTCTTGAATTTTCCTCATCCTTGAAATCCGGATTATACAAGTTTATTTCTGAAATTAATTTCTTCGAAAATGTTTAAATGTGTGTTTAATTTAAACTCCCTCTCCACTTGCCAAAATATAATTTATTAAAGAATATAATTAATCAGGAAAAAAAATGAAAGATTAAGGATAAAATAAAATTAAAAAATATATATTATGGTAGATAAGCGTGTTAGAGTAGCCCGCCCAGCGACAAGATTATCACTCGGTTATCTCTGGAATCGGTCAATTTCATGATCAGGCACAAATTCGTAATATATTTAATATTTAGTTAGGCTTATCTGAATGCATTTCCACGAAATTAACTCGGAGTCTAAAAAGAACAATTATCTTAACTTTTTAGGTGACGTCATTAGATCTAAAAATGTTAATCCTTTAAAGGAAAAGGGAATATCCGAATTAGAGGAATCAGTTATTGATTTGTTATTATTTATCGATATAATAAATTTAAAAAAAAAAAACAAAAAGGTATCTAAATTTTGTTTAGATAATGAGCTTGGTGTCGAATAAGAATAGAAAAAAAAATCTTACCAAATGACTTAAATAAAAATGTCTGGACCCCAATATGTATAATAAGCATTAACGGATATCGTTTAAAGTCTTAAATGGCCTGAGTTGCCGAAAAGACTGTGTGAATGTGAGTGTGAATGAGAAAAAGTGTGAATGTTTTTTTAAAAAAAAAAAAAAAAAAGAAAAAAATCTGGTGTGACTGGCGCACAGCACACAACTTTCTCTTACCTTCGGTAATCGAAAGTTGTGTTCTGTGCTTGTCACACCAGATTTTTTGTGTCGACATATATTTAGTTCCCGACAGTACGGAACATATGAATTCAAGATGTAAAATTTATAAGTATGGCAAAATATTTATATGTTGTTACCATGGCAACCATTTCTCCTATCTTCCCTATGAAATACAAGAGTAAAGTGGTCTTCAGAAGATTTCAATTGCAAAATGAGAATATACATTTGAAAGAGCATCTGAAAAATAATTGATTTTTGAATTTAAAAAAAAAATCGTTGGAGCCCATTTTGAGAAAATCGAAAAAACTGAAAAAGTACATCAGTAAAGTACTAGTAATCTTTGGCCGATTTTGATTAAAAGCTTATTTTTTCGGTCCCGGGGGTGTTTAACTTAAATATAGCATTTCAGCCTCATAGCTCAATTCCTTCATGCTTAAAAGTGAACACACACACACACACACACACACACACAGACAGACCATGTCGCGAAAACCACTTTTTTGGATTCAGGGGATCTCAAAACGTGAAGATCCATCAAAATCTCGACATCCAATTTTTGACATGAAACCAATACTTTCTCTCTATATATATATTACATATATACATAGGTAAGAGAAAGTAAAAACTTTAATAAATGTCAGATATTAGATAATTATTCTCTTAAACATTTCATTCATAGCACTTGTTATTATTATCATATTGTATTAATGAATATTAATTACAAACTAATATAATCATTTATCAATCTCTTATTTAGTTCAAGGTGATTGATTCATTTAATAAGTGATTATTTTAATCCTTTCTAAGATGTTTAATTTATTTGTAATAATCCCAAAAGATTAGTCATTTGAGATCACAGAGAAAACAGTAAAAAAAAAAGTGTGATTGATCATTTCATCTTTAAAATATCATCATTGCTATAATAATTTATGAAATACAATGAACTTTGAAACTAATAAATTTTTATTTTCTCTTATCTATATATGCAATACAAGTTTTGCGAAAAAATTTTTCCATGTTCGAAATTTGTGGAGGATTTTTCAACCCTACCGTTCCTTTACAAGAATAAAGTGTGCTTCAAACAATTTTGAGAGCAAAATGAGAATATACCGTAGTACAGAACAACTAAAAAATAATTGATTTATGAATTTTAATCAAAATCGTTTGGAGAAAATTGAAAAAAAATGAGAAAGTCCATCAATAAAGTACTAGAACTCTTTGGCCGATTTTGTTCAAAAGCTTCGTGTAACGTGCCAGGGGAATGAAAATTGGAATGGAACTTAAGTATAAAATTTCAACCTCCTAGCTCTCTACGTTCTTGAGATATTTTGTTGACAGACACACAGACAGAAAACCACTTTTTTGGATTCAGGGGACCTCAAATTCCATCAAAATCTCGAAAATTTTGAAAAAAATAAAAAACTCAATAAAAATCTGGTGTGACTGCTCGCACAACGTTTCCTGTGCCAGATTTTTTGTGTAGACAAATATATTAAATTTTCGCCGAAAGAGCATTTAAAAAATAATTGATTTTTTTTTTTAAACATTCACACTTTTTTTCCCATTCACACTCACATTCACACAGTCTTTTCGGCAACTTAAGCCATTTAAGACTCTGACGATAACCGTTATATGATAATATCTATTGGGGGTCCAGGAATTCTTATTCCACTCACTGGTATCAAAATGGCTTAAATAAAATCATTGGACTGCCTGGGGTCCGAACCAGCGATGTTCGGTATAGAATGTAGAAACACTACCAACTACACCAAGCCCGGGGCATTTTTGAATTTTGAATTTTAACCAAAATCGTTGGAGCCAATTTTGAGAAAATCAAAAAAAAAAAAAAAAAAAAAAACTGAAAAGCTACATCAGTAAGCTTCTGGCCAATTTTGTTTAAAAGCTTATTTTCACGCCTCTGAAAGAAAAATCGTGATTAATAAACTCCAGAATCAATTTTTTTTTAACCTCATTTTTTTAAGCAAAAAATTGTCATTTTTCTGGTAAATAAATTCATAAGCCCATTTTCGTTTTCTTTTTTATTATAAATGCTTTTAAAACATGGGAAGCTAGGGGAAATTAATTCCATTTCTATTTTTTAAACACTCACACTTTTTTTTCTCACTCGCACTCACACACACCTTTACTCTGTCTTTTCGGCAACTCAGGCCATATAAGACTTTACGATAACCCTTATTAATTAATATACATATTAGGGGTCCAAGCATTCTTATTTAAGCCATTTGGTATCCAAATGGCTTAAAATAAAATCTTCGGACTGCCTGGGGTCCGAACCCGCGACCCTCGGTATAGAAGGTTAGCACGGTAACCCCTACACTAAGCCCGAGGGCTTGCATTCTCTACTATATAGTGGGGGTGCACTTATACGTACATTCTTCACAGACGTTCATTTACAATCTACCGTACCATAAAGGAATCAAAATCCTAGAAAAAGTAAAAATCGTATTAGATTTAAAATCTCAAAAACAAAATTTTTTTCATTCATTTTACGCGTAAAAAATTATATGATAATACTATCAAAATTAAGTAAACAAATGCTATCTTTTTTTCTTATTAATAGAAAAATAGATGTTGATGAAATTCTTCATCATCAATTTTGCATCTTTTAACAAGTGTGGAATTTATTATTTATTATCAATTGATTCAAATATACAATATTTTCACTATATAGACTGCTTGAGATCTGAATTCACACCTCTTTCGCTTTAAAGATTATCACTATTGGCCTTGTTACTATCTTTTAACTCCCAGGGGGGAGGGATGAGAAGCCATTTTATTAATAAGTAAAATTATGAAGATGCAAACCAATCAAAGACTGCTTTCTGTCAAAAAATTGTTTTACCTAGGCCTGTCGACGTTTCGGAGAACTTTTGTAAAAAATTTGAGTGTATTATAATATTTATAACATGACTTCATCTTCTAATTAATCTACGCCCTTCCTCCACATCTCTTCTAAGGTCTATTCTCTGAAAGCAGGCGTTAAAATTTAACATCATAAATCGGGTGTTAAAAGTTTTAGTAATCGTTAAAAATGACATTCTCTAAACCAATTTTTAACAGCGACGATAATATTTTACTTTTTAGCACCAGGTTCTAGAAATCCATATGAAGATGGTTATGTTTTCTTCTTGTTCGTATTTTTACATCCCTCTCGCGCATGCGCGTCACTAACTTGATTTGTTATTCCCAATCATTAAAAAATGCTATTCTCTAAACAAAGTTTTAAGAGCGACGTTAACATGTTGCTTTTATCTCAACGCTGACACAATCATAACCTTACTTTTTAGGCTAAAGGCACCATTTTTATTATGGCGTTAAAATATTTAGGGGCACCCCCTGGATATGACTTAATTTTTAACACTATTGACTAAATTTTAATGCTTTGTCGTATTAAGTTTTTGCTTATAGGTATAGCATTTAGACAAGGAGGTGTAAATGAACTAACGCAGATTTGAGATTTTTTTTTTAACATTCACACTTTTTTCTCATTCACACTCACACACACATTCACACAGTCTTTTCGGCAACTCAGGCCATATAAGACATTCTTTACGATAACCGTTATTGATTTAATATACATATATGGGGTCCAGATGAGTTTAAGCCATTTGGTTTCCAAATGGCTTAAATAAATTCATCGGACTGCCTGGGGTCCAAACCCGCGACTTTTGGTATACTAGGCTAGCACGTTAACGTTTACACCAAGCCCCGAGGGCATTTCAGATTTTAAAAGTTAACGTTTTTGCTTAGAGAATAGACCTGATTGAAAGCCGAAATTCGAAGATGTGCCAGTCAATAAATATTAATTACATAAATTCTTTTATATCGGTAATAAGTATGAATATATAATTAATAATA
>JAKCPI010005769.1:0-10364 GCA_023213315.1 Euborellia annulipes
TTGATAATGGAGCTGCGATGTTTCAAACAAATAGAAGTATGGTGGCTGTGAATAAAGTTGATTGGAGAAAGGGCAGGTTCAGCCAAATAAAAAGCCTTTATATGCTTCTCGACTCCGGAGACGTTTCGAGACAAATTTAATATCTCATCATCAGTCCGACTAAAAATGTACATACAAGAGTAATTAATTTTCGATATATAATAGAAGTTATAAAAGCACACATTGTGGCGAAAAAATATTACATCGAAATGTTGCATAAAGGTGGTCATTAATTATACAGTACATGTACATGTGAATTTATTATAATGAAAACGTCTCGAAGTGCACATGACATAAAAAATTTCTCAATATACTCAAACCCGAAATGTCTTTCATTTATATATAATTCTTATTCAAATAAAATTTTATTTCGGGGCCATCGAAAGGTTAATCCCTAGGTCAAGGCGTTTTAAAAACAAAGTGGATAGATATAATTTTCTTTGGTACAAATAAATTACTAAAATATTTTGTCAAACGAATCTTCACCCTGTGTGACAAAATTTTCATTAATGAAAACTTAAAAACATTTTTAACATGGCGAAAGAAAATGGCTACCCCTTGTCACTATTAAATAAAATTGTTTCACAATTTAAAAACAGAGCACAACCAACTAATGCAAAACCTAGTGACCAACCTCCCCCGACATTTTATTCTGTTTCTTACATTCCAGGAGTTACAGAAAATACTAAGAGAATATTCAAAGATTTTAACATCTCTTTGGCTCCGAAATCCAATAACACGTTGATGCGCCTGTACAACACAAAAGATAAAATCAGTCTCGATAATCAAACAGGTGTTGTGTATGCGTTCAAGTGTTTGGATTGCCCACATCCGGGTTCCTACTACGTGGGGCAGACGGGCCGCAAATTTTCCATCCGTCGGGGGGAACACAAATACACCATAAAAACTAAGAAACGATCAACAGCGTTGGCGTTCCACAGTTTGGAGTGTGATCATTCATTTGATTTTGATAACCCACTGATGATCGCCAAAGAGAGTAACACTGACAAACGCCTAACGCTCGAAAAATGCTATATCAAAATGTTTGGGCAAAAAGCCATCAATTTCCACACTGACTGTGATAGCCTGGGTTGTGTTTATGATGCCATTCTCTCCTCAGGGGCAAGCGTGCGATAAAAATAAAAATTAAAATAAAAAATGAAAAATAATATCTTAAAAATGAATTAATTTTTTACCAACAATGCGCAGTGAGTTGTGAGCTAGAGCCCTTTGTTCAAAAAATCAAAAAATTTAATTACCGAAATGTTAAAACTTCAAATATTTTATAATTTATTTGTAATAAGAAAATTATATCTAATTCCACTTTGTTTTTAAAACGCCTTGACCTAGGGATTAACCTTTCGATGGTCCCGAAATAAAATTTTATTTGAATAAGAATTATATATAAATGAAAGACATTTCGGGTTTGAGTATATTGAGAAATTTTTTATGTCATGTGCACCTCGAGACGTTTTCATTATAATAAATTCACATGTACATGTACTGTATAATTAATGACCACCTTTATGCAACATTTCGATGTAATATTTTTTTTCGCCACAATGTGTGCTTTTATAACTTCTATTATATATCGAAAATTAATTACTCTTGTATGTACATTTTTAGTCGGACTGATGATGAGATATTAAATTTGTCTCGAAACGTCTCCGGAGTCGAGAAGCATATAAAGGCTTTTTATTTGGCTGAACCTGCCCTTTCTCCAATTAATATAAATATAAATATCTGACTTGTTAAGAAATATATACCCCTCTCACTCTTTAATAAATCTTCCTTTGTATGTGTAAAATGATATTATTTTGTTTTATCTATTTTATAAATACTGTGTCTGTGAACTAAATATCTCAAGTACGAAAAGAGCTAGGAAGTTGAAATATTATATTTAAGTTAAGCCCTCTGGCAGGTGACACGGACCTTTTAAACAAAATCGACCCAAGAGTATTAGTACTTTACTGATGCAATTTTTCAGTTTTTTTTTCGATTTTCTCAAAATTCGCTCAAACGATTTTGATTAAAATTCATCAATCAATTATTTTTTAATTGCTCTTTGAAAAGTATATTCTTATTTTGTTATTGAAATCTTCTGAAGACCACTTTACTCTTGTACTTCATAGGAAAGATAGGAGAAATGGTTGCCATGGTAACAAAATATAAATATTTTTATACTTTTAAATTTTACATCTTGAAATTGGAATGTACCGTACTGTGGAAACTAAATATATATCGACTCAAAAAATCTGGTGTGGCAAGCACAGAACACAACTTTCGATTACCTAAGGTAAAGAAAGTTGTGTGCTGTGCGACCAGTCACACCAGATTTTTAATTATAGTAATTTTACTGCTTAAAAAGGTTTCAAAAAAAAATATATATTTCATATATAGGGTAAGAGAAAGTAAAAATAAAAATTAAATAAAAACAGGCTACTCTACAGATGTGTCTCTGTTAATATGGAAAAATATTGTTAAATTTAAATTAATGAATTGATTTTTAAATGATTTTTTTTTAAATCATCATCATCTGACGCCTTATAGACTTTAAACGATTACTATCATATAAGTTTATTTTATAAACTCATTTTAAGATTTTTTTCTCTTATTAATTCGTACAAATACTCATTGCGGGACTAATGCTCATGCCTTTTGTGTAAATTCCACAAGTCATTCTTTTTATCTTGGTTATTTTTTCTGCCCTCTTTATTTATGCCCAACATCTTACCTCCTGGCCGACTTGCTCCCTCTCTAGGTCACATATATCCCGGCTCTGGAATTATAACAAAGACTCTAAATTAAAATGAGATGATTGACTGTTAATTGATTGATTTTTAATAATTGAAGGAAAAGGAAGTTGAGAAGTTCTTTATAAGTAGGCCTATATACATTTTAAACTAATTTATTTTACCTAATTCAGTATTTTCGATTAAAATACACATCAGTTTGAAATGTTAAAATAAATTAACAGATTACATATTTAAATCAATCATCATTACATTTGTTTGTATTTCACAAAAATGTACGCTCAATCTATTGAAATCAAATTTGTGTTGAAAAATTATCATTTTTGTAGAATTATATCTCTATGTGTAGATAAAAACAGGATTAATTCATTAGTTAGAAATATGTACGCAAGAGGAGGAGGTAGGAAATAATATAACTTCATTGGGTGCTACGGCTAAGGCCTGTTGGGTTTGAGGTGGGTGTCTTCCTGCACGAATGCCCCTCGGCTTAATAAACGGGAATTCTGATAGGAGTTTCAAAAAATAATAATAGCACACATTTTTTATTATAATCTAAGATGCACCTACATGAGGGTAATTTATTATTTTACGAAACATGAATCTGAATCAATCATTCCTTATATTTATTTGCAATATTTATAATATTAATAGGACTATTCTTAAAGTTATTATGGTGAACTTAGACTAGGTTAGTTACTTTTTTTTTATTCTACTACACTCCAACTTTTCTTCTAGCTTGGTAATTTCATTTCATTTAAAATTTCTCAATTATTTTGCTTGTGAAAATTATTATTCCATGAAATTATTCCTTTGTTGAAACTCCTCAACAAAGGCTCGAATTGAATTATTGTTATAAAATAAGTCATCAGAGATAATATAATCTGAAAACATTGAATTCATTGTTAATTGCAAGTGTTCTTTTTTAATAGACTAGTTTAGTTATAACTAGATATTTGTTTAATCTTACCGAAAGAATAGAACCTTTGTTAAGAATATGAAAATTAGCAGCTGTCAAATAAGGTGGTCTGGCAATGAGATGCATAGTTAGCATTTGAACTTGAGTCTGACACGCAGAATTCATCCTGATAAGTGGAATTTTTCGCGTCTCACTAAGAATCTCCATCCCCTGAAATAAAAATTTGAAATGAAAATTTATCACGAATGTGTTTATTAAAGCTTTTGTGGTTTGAATTATTATTATTAGGGGAATTTTTAATTATAGACCACATTTGTGTATTAATTATATTATTTATTAAAATACTGTACAATGTTTCGACTGCACAACAACTGCACAGTGCTTGATAACGGCTGCAGAATAAGTAGTCGAAACGTTGTTGCAAGTGCACAGTACTTGATAATTGCTGCAGAATAAGCAGTCGAAACGTTGTACAGTATTTATATTTTTAATAAATAATTAATACAAAAATGTGGTCTATAAGTACAAATTCCCCTAATAATAAATATATTTATCTGATAATGTCCAGAAGAGTAGATTCATGCTACTTCAAAATTATATCAATACTCATAAAAATTATGGTCACGATGCTCATATACGGATTGTCGGAATTAAAAAATGAGAAAGTAAAAATTATTAATGTCGTAATTAAAATAAAAATAGTTTTGCTTCTACAGTAACCGGACAAAATGGACCTGTTTTCAAGGACATTTGCATTGGTGTCGAGGAGATTAATAATAATAAGACAATATTAACACTTATAATACGAAAATGCAAAAGTAATTAGTAAGTACCAGTATTATAAAATTCAAAATATACCTCTTTAGTAACTTCTCCACTAATCCAAGAGACTATAAATATAAGAATCAGTCCTAATGACAAATAGGCATAATCCATAAAAATATTATCAAAATCGAAAATGAACATTATATAATAAAGGTCGGATAAACTTTCTAAACAAATAGTAAGATAAAATAAACAAATATGATATCCGAACGTTTGGTTTACTTTCTCAACAATCTGGCACATTTCGACATTCATGAGACGCGTTGTTTCTAAAACTTTTTCTTGATCTTCAGAAGAAATTTTTTTTTTGTAACTCTACAATGTTTTCAATTTCACGACACCATTGTATTCGAATGTCTTTAAAACGTATTTTTAAATTCACACAGAAAAAAACATAGAGAAAAATCCAAAGTAGTCTCCCAGAATAGCACAAAAAAACTGGAGTTTTTTTAATAACATGGTAAAATAATGATGGGGATTTTAAAGGGAAAAAATATAAAGTCAGACCATAAAATATAATAAATAAAAAAATATTAAATATCATCCAAAGCGTTCCATTAAGCCAAAAAGAATTTGAAATAGATGTGCCATAAATTTGTTGGAATCGTATATCAAAACGTTCAATTGAATTTATTAATTTGGGGAGATCTTTTCCAAAAATAAATGAAACTAAAGTAAACCCAACTGCCCTTAGTTTATAGATATTTCCATCAACGATTTCCCAAGGTCTTTCAATTCCTCTAATAAATATTAGTAAAATAATAACCGAACTGGATAGCAAAAAACTCCAAATCCAAGTAAAACTTTTGACACGATATTCTAAATTAAAATCGAGTGGAAATACAGCAAAGGGCCGAAGGGAATGTGCGACAATTTTTAAATTTTCCCTGAAAGTTCTCATTCTTAATATTTTTAACTAAATGATTTTGCCGAGAAATTGCCTTTAAGTAATAATGATAAGATTGATTGATTGATTGATTTTTTTATTAAAATTAAATCGATTGCTTAATAATATTAAGTATCTCAAAATATAATTTAATAAAAAATATGGTGTGACTGATCGCACAGCATTCGACTTTCTCTTACCTTCGGTAATTGAAAGTTGTATTCTGTTTGTCTCACCAAATAAGAGGATACAAGAAGTACAATTTATAAACACAGAAAAAGAGGATACAGGAGCAAGCAGCCAGGTAGTTAGTCTCCACGAAATGAAACTCTCTATTGAGGAAACAGTTTCGGTTTTAATGAAATATAACCATCATCAGTCCATTTTGAGCTGAAAGCATTGTTGAGTTAGAAAAATCAAAATAACAAAAGATTATTTGAATATTTACAAACAATCTTTTGTTATTTTGATTTTTCTAACTCAACAATGCTTTCAGCTCAAAATGGACTGATGATGGTTATATTTCATTAAAACCGAAACTGTTTCCTCAATAGAGAGTTTCATTTCGTGGAGACTAACTACCTGGCTGCTTGCTCCTGTATCCTCTTATTGTCAAATATAACAGCCACTTCATCTCTTCAAACACAGAAAAATATTGAAATTTTGTTATCATGGCATATTTTCTTAAGTAAAAATGATTAAAAATGATCGAGGGATAGATACGCCGCCCTAAAGGCTCACTATGCACCACTCTCCTCACCTGCTGCCGACGTTTGGATCCCTCGATCATTTTACTCGGGTTACCATTTTTTTCTAAGTATTGCATGAGTAAAATGTTCTTCAAACAATTTCGAGAAACCAGAACATATCAAAAATAATTAATTTATTAATTTTAATCAAAATCGTTACATTTAAACTAAAAAAGTAGTTCAGTAAAGTACGAGCAGCCATGGGCAATATCCTTTAAAAAGGATTAACGATCCTATCCGCTGATCTGGGAAGTCGGACGATCCGATCCGGCTACAGCAAAAGGTTCCCTGTTCCGATCCGCAAATCCAGATCCCCGATCCGAAAATCCAATCCTATCCAGTTTCTAATAATGCCCTGAATTAAATTTGTACATTTTTAGACGTTTAACTGAAAGATATATAAAAATGACATTATTCTTAAACAATCAAAAGGATATATACTGTATTTTAAAAAGTAAAAAGTTTTAAAGGTTTAAAAGTTGAAAAGGATCTAAAAAATTCGGGATTTCTTCTTAAAGGATTAGCGATCCGATCCTAGATTCAGAGAGCAAAAATGATTTCTATACAATTCCTTAAACCCACACCTCTTTTCAATTTTGATCGCGATCCAGATCCAAGATCCTCCCAAAAAAAGATTTCGACCCAAACCCTAAAATCCTGAATAGGATCGGATCTTCGGATTTGAATCTAAAAGGATCGCAATCCTGTCAATCCATGAGTACGAGTGCTTTATGACTAATTTTTTTTTAACACGCACTTTTTTTCCCATTCCCACTCATAATCACACACAGATGCACAGAGAGTCTTTTCGGCAACTCAGTCCGTATAAGACTTTTACGTTACTCAGTATTTTAGTAATTATCATTTGGGGGTCCAGGCATGCTTATTTAAGTCAAATGCCTGACTTGGATCCGAACCCGCGACCCTTGATATAGAAGGCCAGCACGCTAGCCAACACACCACAGCCCGAAGACATGGCCGATTTTATTTATAAAATTTCATGTTGAATGTCAAGAGCAAACCTAACTTAAAACGTAAAATTTCATTCTCGTAGCTGATTTCCTTCTTGTTTTATTTTGATCACAGACAAACAGACCATATTGCGGTACTCACGTTTTTGGGCTCTGAGGCGTGTATTTCCATCAAAATATCGACACCGAATTTTAATATGAATACAATATTTTCTCTTTATATACAGTATTAACATGTATAATTAAGAGAAATTAAAATTATTCAGACACCTCTCCAATTCAAGTACCAGACATACAAAACTTACCTCTCTTGTAACTTCTCCGCAAACCCAAGAAACCATAATAATAAGAATCCATGAAAATATCAAATACACGACATAAATTATTACATTTTCATAATTTAGAAATAATATGTAATATAAATCTCCTAAAATTTCCAACGTGGTAGTCACATATGATAAACATATATGATAATTAAAAGTTTTGTTTACTTTCTCAACTAGTTTACACAATTGTACATAAATAAGACGAGATTCTTCTAAAATTTTTTCTTCTCCATCTAACAAAATTTTCTTTTCTTTTATAATATTTTTAATATCTTGACAAAATTGATTACGAGTATCCTTAAAACGGGTTTTTAAATTTATTAAGAAAAAAACATAAAGAGACATCCAAAGTAATCTACATATGTATGAAAAATAAAGAGGAAATTTTTTTAAAAAATTATAAAAGAAAGAAGAATATTTTAAAGGAAAAAGGGATAAATTGAATGCAAAAAATATAAAAGAGAATAAAAAATTAAAAGCTCCCCAAAGTACCCCATTATTCAAAAAAGTATTTGAAACATGGATCTGATGTTTTTTATGAAAAATTTTATCAAAACTTTCGAAAGAATTTAATAATTTGGGAATATTCTTAGCAAAAACAAGTGAAAATGTAGAGAACATGATTGCCCGAATTTTATATAAATCTCCAACAACAATTTCCCATCCTTTTTGAACTCCTCTCATAAATGCTAATATAATAATAAAGACGCTAGACAAAAACTCCATATCCAGGGGAAACTTAGAACTCGATATTCCAAATTGAAATCGAGAGGGAATACCGCAAAAGGGCGAAGGGAATGTGCCACAAATTTGAAATTATCTTTGAAAGTTCTCATCCTAACGAAATATGCTAATTCCTTTCTAGAAATTACTTTTAAAAACTAATAAAATAATATTATCATAAAATATTTATATCGATCCCTTAATGATCGATTTGATTCAAATGATTAATAATATTAGCGTAAAATGACAAGTAATAACTAAAGTATTACAATTTCGATTGCCTTTTTAGATTAAATAAAAATTTGGTGTGACTGGTCGCACAGCACACAACTTTCTCTTACCTTCGGTAATCGAAAGTTGTGTTATGTGCTTGTCACACCAGATTTTTTTTTGTCTCGAGATATATTTAGTTTCCGACATATAATATATTTGAATTCAAGATGTAAAATTTATAAACATGAGAGAATATTTATATTTTGTTACCATGGCAACCATTTCTCCTATTCTTTCCTATGAAGCACAAGAGTAAAGTGTGCTTCAAACAATTTTGAGGGCAAAACGAGAATATACATTTTAAATAGCATCTAAAAAATAATTGATTTTTAAATTTTAAACAAAATCATTAGAGCGAATTTTGAGAAAATCGAAGAAAAACTGAAAAAGTACATCAGTAAAGTATTAGTACTTTTTGGCCGATTTTGTTTAAAAGCTTATTTTCATGCTTCAGGGGGGTGCCTAACTTAAATATAAAATTTCAACCTCGAAGCTCAATTCCTTCATGCTGTATAGAAAAAAACTACCCGTATATCTAATTTTTTTTTTTTTTTTTTTTTTTTTAAACACTCACACTTTTTTCTCATTCACACTCACACTCACACACATTCACACAGTCTTTTCGGCAACTCAGGCCATATAAGACTTTTTACGATATCCGTTATTGATAAATATACATATATGGGGTCGAGGCATTCTTATTTAAGCCATTTGGTATCCAAGTGGCTTAAATAAAATCATCGGACTGCCTGGGGTCCGAACCCGCGACGTTTGGTATATGAGGTTAGCACGCTAACCTCTACGCCATGCCCCGAGGGCATATCTAAAAATTCTGACTAGATGAAGTCTCAAATTCCGGGCTTCCTCCCCTCCTCTCCTCGCCTCTCCTCTCCTGAATTCAACTTTGTTTTCTGTATTATTATCATTTATGAACAAATGAATTTATATTTCGTGATGGAATTTTTTTTTAACACTCACACTTTTTTCCCATTCACTCTCACACTCACACACACATTCACACAATCTTTTCGGCAACTGAGGCCATTTAAGACTTTTAACGATACTCAGTATGTTTAATATATCAATTGGGGCTCCAGGCATTTTTATTTAAGCCATTTGGTATCCAAATGACTTAAATAAAATCATCGGACTGCCTGGGGTCCGAACCCAGGACGTTCGGTATAGAAGATAGGCACGCTACCAACTACTCCAAGCCCCGTGGGCAGTGAGAAATTCTAATTTCTGATGTTTTTTCCCTTCGTACTTCCTGATATTAGAACAGAATATAGATAGAAAAAAATTGAAGTAAATAATTGCCCCCTCCCTCCTATTTTAAATAAATTAATTCTATTATACAATTCTTATATTTTGAAAGAGAGGAAGATTCGAATTGGGACCAATCAAGAGAATTAAATAAGAGCGGGGGTTAAATTGCCTCAGATGACGAAAAAGAACTTGAACAAATTAAAAAAAAAAAAAAAAAAAAAAAAATGAGGAAGATCCCTTTGAGTAGGTCTATAGAAAAATTCTTCAAATTAATAAATGACTACGAACTACATTTCACTTAAAATTTAGGAAGATTTTTATGAAAATGCAAAATCTCAGTTTAATAATATAGGTAGACTTTCCTCTTTTTCAAAATAAAAGGTTCATTTATAATTAATTAATTGGTGCTTTTGAAATTTAAAGCAAGAACTAAACGATCAAGACCTTCGTCTGAAATTATTCCTTTATTATTAATATAACCAAACATATCTAAAACATACCTCTCTTGTGACTTCTCCACTAATCCGGGAAACCACACCTACAAGTGTCCGTGCTAGTATCATATAAGTGATATTTATATACAAATTATAAGAATTGTTAATGAATATTAAATAATATAGATCAGCTAAAATTTCCA
>JAKCPI010005770.1:0-26823 GCA_023213315.1 Euborellia annulipes
AAGTAAACAAATCATATCAAGAATCTAGTATGCTCAATTTAATTTGAGTAAAAATTTAGTTAAACTAAAAATAACAAATCAGATTTCTGATATGATTAAATTAGTTTGAGTAAAAATTTAATCAAATTAAATTAATTTTAATCAGATAATTAAAACTAACTAAATTTTGATTAATATATATTTGTTAAGTATTTAATGATTTATTTTATAGTTTTTTGACTTAATTCAGCAAATAGTGAGCCAAGGGCGGATCCAGAGGTGTTTCTCGGGGGGGGGGGGTAATCTGGTGTGACTCGTCACACAGCACACAATTTTTTTCTTAATTTCGGTAATTTAAAGGCGTATTCTCTACTTGTTAGAATATAAATACAAATCAAATTTTTAAGTATTAATTTTTAAAATTTTACATTAAAAATAAAATTTTTTTTTCAAAAAAAATTTTTTTTAATCTGGCGGGGGGGGGGGGGGGGGGGTAATTACCCCCATTTACCCCCCTGTATCTGCCCTTGTAGTGAGCTGATTTTAAAAAATTTGGACCAACAATGCTTATAAATTAAATAATAAACTTTACTAGGATAGATTTCCTTCTTATAACATTAGTTATCTAGCTAACTAGTGAACTGAATTTAAGACTTTTCATTGAAATATTATGCAGATCAACTTTACTAGTATGTTATAAAATGTCTATCATTTAGGGCAGTGTGGTTGATAATATTCATATAAGATGAAATTGATGGTCAATTAAAACATTTCATTTGCACAATTTTCATCCTATCTTATTTTTTATAATTCCTCTCGCTAAATGTTTACGTTTCGACTTTAAAATGACTTCTTATTTGGTACAACGCGAGATTAGCAAATAAATTACTCCTTCAATTTCGTCATTGTATATTTTTTGATAAATATTCTTTTCGAAAACATGAACGCCGATGCCTCCAGTGAATATCATATAGCGAGGGGACTGATTCACAATAAATTGTGTCGAACAATGTGTATAGTGTTTTGATTCATTATCTATCTTAACTTATTTAATTTAATAATATTTGATCTACAGTATATTTACTAGTATACTATATTTTAGAAAGAACGAGAATGAATTCTAATTTAATACCTATATAAAGATAGTAGACTACAAATAACAAATTTTTCCTGAATGCAAAATTAATTTTTATTTTTTAACGATAATTATTTTTCTTATCTATTATATAAAATATAATTACAAATTTATAAAGTAATTTCAATATTTACAACAAAAAATAAATTAAAGAATAAACCTTATAATTAAATTAAATTAATTATTAATTGTTTCAAGGAATTTATTTTATATAAAATCGTAATAAAAAATTTTATAAGAAAGAAACCCACCCCAGTACAGTTTAAAATTAAAAATACTCGTAAAGTTGATCTGCATAATATTTCAATGAAAAGTCTTAAATTCAGTTCACTAGTTAGCTAGATAACTAATGTTATAAGAAGGAAATCTATCCTAGTAAAGTTTATTATTTAATTTATAAGCATTGTTGGTCCAAATTTTTTAAAATCAGCTCACTACAAGGGCAGATACAGGGGGTAAATGGGGGTAATTACCCCCCCCCCCCCCCGAGATTAAAAAAACTTTTTTTTTGAAAAAAAAATTTTATTTTTAATGTAAAATTTTAAAAATTAATACTTAAAAATTTGATTTGTATTTATATTCTAACAAGTAGAGAATACGCCTTTAAATTACCGAAATTAAGAAAAAATTGTGTGCTGTGTGACGAGTCACACCAGATTACCCCCCCCCCCCCCCCCGAGAAACACCTCTGGATCCGCCCTTGGCTCACTATTTGCTGAATTAAGTCAAAAAACTATAAAATAAATCATTAAATACTTAACAAATATATATTAATCAAAATTTAGTTAGTTTTAATTATCTGATTAAAATTAATTTAATTTGATTAAATTTTTACTCAAACTAATTTAATCATATCAGAAATCTGATTTGTTATTTTTAGTTTAACTAAATTTTTACTCAAATTAAATTGAGCATACTAGATTCTTGATATGATTTGTTTACTTTAACTAAATTTTTAATCAACATTTAGTTGGTGCCCAACTCTGATAATAACAATATACATGTGAGTTGAAGAAAATAATTTAAAAATACTATTGTATTTCATATGCAAATGGAGTTATAAACTAGGAAAAAAAATTTAAATATTCTATTTGCATATCTAATTAGTAACTAGACCTGGCCAAAATATTTATCCAAATGCACAAAATTAAGGATAAAAAATTTGCACTTATGAGTTAAACTCCCCCCCTTGGGAATAAGAGGGTGCGAGTGTCGTGATGGTTAAGCGTGACGGGGATGTTTTGGGGTTAATACCGGGCGGATACAAGGGGGGGGGGGGGGGAGGGGGGTAAGTCCGGGCTGCCCCCCCCCTCCGAGACTTGAAAAATAGCTTTTTTTTCGCAAAAAAAATTTATTTTTTAATGTAGAATTTTTTTCAAAAATTAATACTTAAAAATTTGATTTGTATTTATATTCTGCCAATCAAGTACAGAATGTGGCTTTAAATTACCGAAATTATGAAAAAAATAATGTGCTTTGGGACGAGTCACACCAGATTACCTCCCCCGAGACACACCTCTGGACTTGCAAACATTATCGGGTTCTGTCTCTACTCTTTTTAGATTTCCTCTTCACCTCTTCCATCCATAGAAACAATGTTAATTTCCTATAGGGATTTGTATGTTAATTTCGATTCAAAAGGGTTGGTCCCCTTTGGAACTTTTTTACGCATTTAAAATTTTTTTTTCCAATTCTTATGAAATTTTGTATTTATTTACGATTCTATATTGTGTATAAAATGTCCAAATATGAGATTAAAATTTTTTGAAAAATAACCATAGTTTATTTCAAGCAGTCAACTATTTCCAAATGCAAGTTTGAAACCCTAAAAGGTGCTATGGGAAACTAAAATATATCTCGATAAAATCTGGTGTGACCAGCACGGTGCACAACTTTCTCACCGAAGGGTAAGAGAAAGTTGTGTGCTGTGCGTCAGTCACACCAGATTTTTTAAATACAGTATTATCGCAAACAACTTCGGATTGTATGAATTTTTATTATTCAATTTATTTGAAAAAATAATAATAATAATAATAATAATAAGCCTATTGAAAAGTAAAATGTAAAATATCTGTCGGATTAGAAATTTATTGAACTGGAAAAAGGTAGAGGGGAGAGAGAGATAAAATAATATTTTTATTAATAAAAAATATTTAATTAATATTCAGAATATTTTATTATTTTGATAGGAGGGTCTCTAGGGCGATACACTCGTTCACCTTTCCCATCCCAAAATACATAGGCTATATTAAAAATAAATATTATATTCTATTTAAAAACCATACAGATTGATTTGGGACATTAATATTTTAATTAAAAGTTTACATATAGAGTGATTAAGTGAAATTGGTTCATCTCCCATAAGTGCATGTATTTTTTTTTTTTTTTAAATAACGTAAAATTAGAAGATTTTTTCTATTAACTTAATTATTTAATTTATTTTTCTTAATTGCTTTTTTTTTTGTATTTTAGACTTCGCGGGAAACTTCGGTCTACTCAGCATAAATTAGAGCCAGTTGAGTGTTCTCTCAATTCGTGGTGAGTTGAAATATTAATTAATATAAAAAATGATGGTAGAGCATACAGTTCAAATTTGGTTCAACTCGCGGTGGTACTGACTCTTTTCGCGTAATAGGATAAAGGTAGTCCAAAGCTGGTTCGACTTCCAGGAGTAGGGTTGGTAGATTCGGAGGCTGAATCGATTTTCGATTTTCGATTTTTAAAATCGAAACCAAATAATCGATTTTTAAAAAAATCGATTTTGCCTTAAAAAAATCGATTTTAATCGATTTTCGATTTTTTTACAAAAAAATCTTTCACTATGCCCATAAGTTGATTTTAAGGTTCTGCTTACGATTTCCAAGCGCTTGTGGAACAAGAAAAATAGAACGTTGCATCACTGATGCCCAAATCAATTTATTCACTTCTTTAAAAACCAACACATTGTATATGGTATAACATATTTAGTGTTTATAACTTAAGTTTTAACGTTATAACGTAAATTTTAACAAACCAAGAGAACTAAACATCAGCTTCTATATTTCTTAAAAAATCTGGTGGGACTCGTCGCACAGCACAACTTTCTCTTATCTTCAGTAAGCGAAAGTTGTGTTCTGTGCTTGTCACACCAGATTTTTGTGTGGACATATATTTAGGTTCCGACAGTAAGCTTAAGGTACATTTGAATTCAAGATTTTTTTTCTAAAACACCCTTTTTTTCTCATTCACACACACATTCACACAGTCTTCTCGGCAACTTAAACTATTTAAGACTTTTACGATATACGATATCCGTTATTGATAATACACACATATTAGGGGTCCAGGCATTCTTATTTAAGCCATTTAGTATCCAAATTGCTTAAATAAAATCATCGGACTGCCTGGGGTCCGAATCCGCGACTTTTGGTATACGAGGTTAGCGAGGCTAGCACCACTACACCAAGCCCCGAGGGCTGAATCCAAGATTAAAATTTATAAACATGGGGAAATATTTATATTTTGTTACCATTGCAACAAATTCTCCTATCTTTCCTATGAAATACAAGAGTAAAGTGTACTTCAAAATGAGAATATACATTTTAAAGAGCATCTAAAAAATAATTGATTTTTGAATTTTAATAAAAATCGTTGGGGCTATTTTTAAGAAAATCAAAAAAACCTGAAAAACTACCTCAGTAAAGTACTAGTACTTTTTGGCCAATTTTAATTAACCGCTTATTTTCTCGCTCCAGGGGGTGTCTATCTTAAATTCCAACCTCATAGCTCAAATCCTTCAAGCTTAAAATTGAACACAGACGGACAGATCATGTCGCTAAAATCACTTTCTTGGAAAATCGAAAATCGAAAATCGGCCGTCAAAAATCGATTTTTTCGATTTTTTCAAAACACTGAATCGATTTCGATTTTAATCGAAAATCGAAGCTCAAAATCGATTTTCGATTAAAATCGAAATCGATTCGACCAACCCTACTCCAGGAAGCGCAATTTTGCCCAATCATAAGCGCAAACACATCTCACATATTTGCTATCTTAATACATTGCAATAAGTTTTATGTACCTGTATATGTATGATCTGTAGAAAAATAGGAACAAATCAGTATTCTAGATAACTGGTATTCACTATTTTTTTTCGTATAACCCCCCAAAATTTTTTTTTTTTTTTTATTAGTTTGACATCTCGGTCATATCTTTTCCGATACAAAGTACATAGAAATTACAAAAATAAATACATATAAAATCTGTAGAGACCCCTATAAATTCCATAATAAAAATTATATTGTAAAAGTAATACAAATATAACAGATACATAATCGCAGAAAATTACCATATAAAATACATACTAAGAGAAACACAATATAAAATACATAATAAACGAAAAGAAGCGTGTCCCAAAATTTTTAATCTGTCTATTCCCAATTAAAGGTTCTTTTGATCTATTCCATTTTGAAACTGGGACCAGTGGTTTATACACTATTGACTCACTAAACCCCTCATTGTATTAAAAAAATCTTTTAAAATTTCTTTTGTATTTTTTTAATAAATTTAAAAACCCATGTAGGTATATAAAATTACGTTTTCTATTTATAATACCTATTAATTAATTTCCTATTAATTAATACCTATTAATTAATTTCCAAAGACATTTTTCTTAACCGGGGCCTAATTTTTTTTGCGCCTAGGGCCTCATATTGTCTTAATTTGAGCCACTGATACAAACACAATGTTTTTGATCTATCCCCCCCCCACCCAGAAATTTCCACAACACACATCACCTCAAATTCAGCTGGATACTTATTTAATATTACAATAATTGATTTTATAATTTCAATTTCTCTAGACAACAACGTGCATTAAATATGGGGATTGACTTCCCCGAGACTTTCTCGTATATTCTTTTGGAATTACGTCTGGGTGTGTGTGTAAACACGATTGCATAAAAACCAAAGCAGCTAGATCAATGAAATTTGATATATGCTCCTTACACTAAAATTGTAGATTTCTATCAACTTTTGGAGTAAATACGTCATTTGGAAGTAGTACTTTACTTAAAAGTTTTTTCAAAATTTTTTGAAATTTTCAATTTCTTTGTTATATTATGATAAAATACTCAATTGTAAAAGTTTTTATTCTTTGACATTTTTTCGAAAACTGAATAGTTTTTGAAATAATCAAAGAAGAAAAAAGAAAATATAAACAAATTCATTTGTTTCACAAATTCATTTGTTTATATTTACCCTTTTTTAATGACACCTGTATGATTTTGTTTTGATTTTTTTATCAAAATTAACGAAAATTTTCTATTTCTTCTTTGATTATTTCAAAAACTATTCAGTTTTCGAAAAAATGTCAAAGAATAAAAACTTTTTAAAATAGAGTATTTTATCATAATATAACAAAAAAATTGAAAATTTCAAAAATTTTTGAAAAAACTTTTTAAGTAAAGTACTACTTCCAAATGACGTATTTACTCCAAAAGTTGATAGAAATCTACAATTTTAGTGTAAGGAGCATATACCAAATTTCATCGATCTAGCTGCTTTGGTTTTTATGCAATCGTGTTTAAACACACACACACACACACACACACACACACACACACACACACACACACAGACATAATGCCAAAAATGGTTTTTTTGGACTCAGGGAGGTCTAAAACGTGGAGAAACATCAAAATCTCGAAGTCGAATTTTTTTACGATTACATAACTTTCTCTATACGAGAAAGTAAAAAAGAGAGAATGAAATTTATTTATTTATTTATTTATTTCAAATTTTAATTCAATTTATTTCCTATGTGCTTTGCAAACATCAAAAAAGAAATCACGTGGGAATACAAGAGAAGGCCTTAGCTATATTTATTTTCTCACTCTTTTTTTGTAATCAATAATAAATGTGTTCACAATTGAAGGAATTGACTCTCTTTGAAGTGAATTCAGCCTCTGGCGGTGCATTCAAGTGGATTTCATCTCAAATAGAAGATTTTTTTTTTTATATTTGAAGTTTATAAAAGAACAAAACAAAGAACAACATCTTATAGATGGTTTATCTAATAGTTAAAAAAAAATAAGAATTTACTTGAATTCACAATTTTATTATAATATAGGCCTACATACTTCAGGGGATAAGACATTAGAATAATACCTTGGCTATCTTCGAAGTGATTTTGTTGCCGGTGTATTTGAAGCTATTCCTAGGTATTTGGCTAGCGTTAATTTCAAAAATTCGTTCAGTTTTGTCACATCGCCTCTAGTTTTAGAGCTATAAAGAAAATTAAATTTTAATAGAAAATGTGTTCTAAAGAAGCTCTTAATTTGAATATATAACACTAGACAACACGATTTTTGGGTCTGGCTTCTGCATATGTAAATTTTTGTTTCTCCTACGCTAAAAATAAAGGGAAAAATAATTTTTTTGATCAGTTTGTTTTTGTAGAAACTAGAGCAATTTTTCGAATTTTTGAGAAAAATCACTGATATTTTTATAATTTTTTTAAAATTACGATTATGATAATTTTGCTGAACATTAGAGGCTTTTTAATTCAAGATTTGTGATAAACAATAGCATATAAATGTAAAATAACAAGAAATCAAGTATATTTTTTGTATTTCTTTTATATTTGTACAGAGGTTAGACAAAATGATAAGAACACCGGACATATAGACAATATTTATTTATTAATAATGTGTTGAGCCACCATTTGCTTGTAGAAATTTTTTCAGGTTATTTGGGTGTACTCTAGGATTTATCCAATGTTTTGACGGGAAACACTGTTTTAGAGCATTAAATTTGCTAAAATTTGGTTGTTAAAACAAATATGTCGATCCAATATTACCCGAGATACGGCCATTCAAAGTTAGGCCAAGTTTCTCGAAATGTAAAACAAATAGAAAATTTGTTTGGCCGTATCTCGGTTAACATTGAGTTTACAAATTCGATTTATCAACCAAATTTTAGAAAATTTAATGCTCTACAACTTTCTAATGTATTATAAATCACAAAATATGCTTAATTTAAGAGATATAAGCAAAAAAACTGGAAAAAGCCCAAAGTATCTTGAAATGAAAAAAAAAAAAAAGAAACTGATTGGCCGTATCTCGGTTAATATTGGGTCTGGAAATTCATTTTATCGACCAAATTTTAGCAAATTTTATGGTCTAATTTATTATGGTGCACAAAATATGCTTAGTTTACGAGATATAAGCGAAAAACTGAAACAAGTACACAAATTTTGAGTTTTTTTTTCCAACCCCTGTACGAATTAAACAAAAGCAAACTTCAAAAGCTAAAAATTGAAATTTAAGTGTTTTTTGGTGTCTAGAATCAGAATTCCAGCATTAGAAGAGAAACTTAAAAAAAAAAAAAAATTTTTTGTTGACCTGTGTAATTTGAAAAATTTTTTATGCAATCTACTAACAAATTTTTTTTCCTCTAATCTTAATTCATTAATAAATTGTAAATTTATCTTCTTCATACTTCTAGTTTGAGAATAATTCAAAATAAAAGTGCAATATTCCATTTTGAATAATAATAAAAAAAAAAAGAAAAGAAAAAAGAATAATTTATAAAATTGAAATATACTGTATAATATTTTAATATTTACTTTGATGTGCTCGTTGGTCCCATGACAAGTAAATAATTAATCTTGATGTTGATTGGACATGGATACCTTTCGGATTCTGTTGCCTGTCAGTTCTATCATTAACAATGTTACAGCGAAAGTCACAAGTTACAATGAAGGCAACTTACTTGTTGAGATATCAAATAAACGCGACTCAATTACACATCAAAGTCGCTCGCTTTGAGTATTATTATATTTTAAAAAAATAATAATAATATAATTGAATTGATCTATCTAAATTTTATTTCTAAAGATGAGGTTAAAAAAAAAAAAAACAATGCCCTATCTCTTTAAAGGCTCTTTTAAACAAAGTTTTCAATTTACTTAAATAAGGAGATATACTTCTCGTCCAGGATTATATTATTATATCTTTGAGTTGTTCGTGCGATGTTATATCACAGAGCTTTTTTACTTTCTCTTACCTGTAATGTAATATATATATAGAGAGAAAGTATTGGATTCATGTCAAAAATTCGATGTCGAGATTTTGATGGATCTTCACGTTTTGAGGTCCCCTGAATCCAAAAAAGTGGTTTTTGCGACATGGTCTGTCTGTGTGTCTGTCTGTCTGTGTGTGTGTCTGTGAACAAAATATCTCAAGAACGAAAAGAGCTAGGAGGTTGAAATTTTATATTTAAGTTAGGCACCCCCATGGGACGTGACACGAAGCTTTTGAACAAAATCGACCAAAAAGTACTAGTACTTTACTGATGCACTTTTTCAGTTTTTTTCGATTTTCTCAAAATTTGCTCCTACGATTTTTTTAAAATTCATATATCAACTATTTTTTAGTTGCTCTTTAAAATGTATATTCTCATTTTGTGATTGAAATCTTCTGAAGACCACTTTACTCTTGTTCTCCATAGAAAAGATAGGAGAAATCGTTGCCATGGTAACAAAATATAAACATTTTCCCATACTTATAAATTTTACATCTTGAAAATCGAATGTACCATACTGTCGGAAACTAAATACATGTCGACACAAAAAATCTGGTGTGACAAGCACAGTACACAACATTCGATTACCGAAGGTAAGAGAAAGTTGTGTGCTGTGCGCCAGTCACACCAGATTTTTGTTTTTCCACCACTTTTCAATTTCTTTTTAATAAGATGTGTAGGCCTAAAAAAAAAGCGCTAGATATTGTGATAATTTGAGTTTTCCAACGAATTATGTGATAGAAATTTTTTTATAATCAATAAATTTTATTTTTATAACACCTAACTTCAATTAAGCAAGGCCAATCGCGGCGAAACCTCGGGTGGGTGGCCCCAGGGAATCAGCGTGTGGAACGTCCCACGGTAGCCATCGGAACATGCTGTTGAAAATATTTATATGTATACTCTATCCCTGGCGCCCTGAAGCCCCGCTGCTGTTCTCTTAGGGCTTCATGAAAATTTTCCTATACAAAATATTATAAATTAATAATATGATTATTGCTCTATGAAATGTTACTCGGAAATTTGACCAGCATTTTACGTTTATATAAGCTGCGCTGAATTTGAAATGAGAAAAAACCATTAGTAACATAAGGTTTGCCCGGAGATTTGGGGCGTCCCAGAAAAATTCTGATATACTTATTAAGTGCACCGGAAACCGAAAAGGTTTAGTGACTCCCTAGCTCTAACCCCTAAATGGCCTCCCTTGCTGAGTGGGAAAAATTAAAAAATAAAACATCAAACTCGTTTAAAATTACAAAAATCTGGTGTGACTGGTCGCCCCAGAATTTTTTGTGTTTTTTTAACACTCACACTTTTTCTCACTCCACATTCATACTGTCTTTCGGTAACTCAGGCCATTTAAAACATTTACGATATCCGTTATTGAGCAATATACATATATTGGGGGTCAGGCATTCTTATTTAAGCCATTTGGTATCCAAATGGCTTAAATAAAATCATCGGACTGCCTGGGATCCGAACCTGCGACTTTTGGTATACGAGGTTATAACGCTAACCTCTACACCAAGGCCCGAGGGCTAATTTTTTGTGTTAAAGATATATTTAGTTTGCGACAGTATAGTACATTTGAATTCAAGTTGTAAAATTTATAAACATGGGAGAATATTTAACATGTTATATTTTGTTACCATGGCAACCATTTCTCCTACCTTTCCTATGTAGTATAAAGGTAAAGTGTTGACATGAATCCAATACTTTCTCTCGTTAACTTATGATATATGGAGGTAAGAGAAAGAAAAAAATATTTATTTTGATTATTTGAAATTTTTATTAAAATAAATTATGTCATCCCCTCCCCTCCAAAAAAAACTTTTTTCTCTTAAACTTTTAATAATATTATTTGTATATGGTATAATGCACAACAAACACTTGAATTCCCAAACCAATCACGTGTAGTGATTAGGTTGTAATGATGCTTGTAATCATGTTTACTAACGTTTTAACTACTAGTATGTGCGTAAACTGCTAGTCTTTAAAGTTATTTGTTAATTAACATTTGACACAACAACAAAGATATACATGTATGTTGGCTATGCTAACTGGAGTATAAATATAAGAAAATGAGAGCCGAAAATCATTATTTTTTTTTCACTTTACTTACATAACAAACCTGAACCCTATCAAAATTTCAAACTACAGAAAAAGAGTAAGCTTCATAAAAAAAAGATAATGATAGGCTCAATAGAAAACATTTACAAATATATTATTTTTAGGATTATTATGCTAAATACTGTTGATTAATTAAACGAAAAAATCCTCTGATTAAAATCTTTGAGAACCGGCTCTAATTGTATAATTATTATTGTGAAGGTGGCCAATGACGAAATTATCTGAAAAAATATTTACATCAAAAAAATAAGAAGGCAAATGTCAAACAATTCGAAAAGGTCTACTTACAGAAATTATCATATTCATATCCAAACAACGAAAATTGGTCATCATTAAAACTGGCGGTTTCGCTATCAACTGTAAAGTCAACATATGTACTTGTCTCTCACACAATGAATTCATTTTCAGAAACGAAATCCTCCAATTCTCTTGTAAAATGCTATTGCCCTTTAAGGAGGAAAATTATAATGTTAGCCAAACGAAAATGTAATCTTTTGTATTTGTTCTTTAGAGGTCGTCCACATATTACTCCCGGTAACGCTTTTTTGACGATTTTCTAGTCCCCTCCCCCCGTCACATACAACCAAACCGAAGAGCCTCCATGTCTCAATTAGTAACGTTTTGTTCACACCCTTCCCACCCCTAACGCGTTACGTAATATGTGGACGGCCCCATCTTTTTTTTTAAATCTTTCACACTTTTTTTCCCATTCACACTCACATTCACAAATGCATACACACAGTCTTTTCGGCAACTTAAGCTATTTAAGCCTTTGAACGATACTCGTTATTTGTAAATATATCTATTGAGGGTCCAGGCATTTCTATTTAAGCCATTTGGTATCCAAATGGCTTAAATAAAATCATCAGACTGCCTGGGATCCGAACCCTCGACCCTTGGTATATAAGGCAGGCGCGCTACCAACTACGCCAAGCCCAAGGGCGTGGACGGTCCCTTAAATACAATTTTTAATGTAATAAAACAAGTAATTCATTTGGTTCAATATTTTAAAAAAATAGTAATTATCAGTTCCTAAAACATTTCAAGCTTAAATACTAGTAATAATTTATGAATATTATAATTACCTCTTTGGAAATTTCTCCTCCAATCCAGGCCAAGATAAAAATATTTACTAAAAGATTACTCACTACGGGAATTGTTTTCACAAGAAATAGTTTTCTTAATAAAGCATGATAATACATTTCATAAATTACTTTAGCGCTAAATAGCATAGAGTGTATAATATACATGGATATAAAGAACGTAAAAGTTTTTGATACGGTTTCAACCAATTCGCACAATTGGCCAAATAGAAGTCTCGTTTTCTCCAGATTCATCTCCCCATATTTCGAACTATTTAAATTAAATTTCGGCCCAGTTATTATACAAATCTCTTTGCGCCATTGTGCTCTTAGTTCTTTAAAGTTTAATATTAGATTTACTCCAAAAAAGACGTAGATTATTATCCAGTTTATTTGAATTGCTCCTGAATAATAATAAATAATTAATCGTAGTGAGATAGAATGCTGAGATAAAAGAACGGATAAGCGAAAAATTAATGTAAAAATTATAAATGGGACCCAAAAGTAACCTTTTGTAAAAACACTCTCCGATAATTCCACCCCGTAATTTAATCGCAATTGAATAGAAAATCTTGCAAAATCATCAATTATTTTTGGAATCTGACGAGATGCTGTCATATAGAAAATAAATAGAACAAATGATCGAATTAAAAAATAACCTCCAAAGAATGAGCCCCAGACACTCTCATACTTTGTATAATATACTTGACAAATGAAAAGAATTAACTGAAAACAGAAACACCACCACCAAGAAAAACTCCGAACCCGATATTTCAAATTGTAAGTTATAGGAAAAATAGAAAAAATGTAAAGGGTACAGAGCAAAACTTTGAAATTTTTTTTGAAACATGCCATGTTAACAAGATCAAAGATTATCGAGGAATAGAAGAATTTCGATTAATAAGAGAAAATTAAAAAGTTGAGCTCTCTCCAAGGAGTCGTTAAAGATTTACATTTATTTTTTACTCTACTTTTATTTGTTCATTAAATCTATTTAATATTTTTGGATTTATATATTATTTAATGTCTATTCATTATGTGAAAATTCAATTATTTGAAATATCTGATAGGCTAATACCCTAATTAATGGAATTGTTTATTTAATGTACTCAAATGATAAGGACATACAGGGTGTCTCTTAAAGGATTGACACATTCGAAATATTAATAAGAAAAAAAGGGAAATCGATTGAAATTAAGTTTTCTGCATTTTACTTGTAAATTTTATTCTTTTGTGATTTTCTGTTTTATTCCTGTGTTTAGTGTTATGCCCAACTGTGCCGTGATCGTCTTGAGGAAACTTAGCTAGAGCCTTGAAAAAATATTAAAAACAAGAAATATTTTTTTTTTCCAAAACATCTCGAAATTTTCTTAAAATCTTTCTGATTGATATGTAAGCTTAAGTTAAGAAGGATAGAAAGATAATTTAATTTTCTTTGGTAAAATAAAAACAGTGAAACATTTCAAGCTTAAATACGGTAGTAATATAATTTATGAATATTATAATTACCACTTTGGAAATTTCTCCTCCAATGCAAGCCAAGATAAATATATTTACTAAAAGACTACTCACTACGGGAATTTTTTTCACAAGAAATAGTTTTCTTAATAAAGCATGATAATACATTTCATAAATTTCTTTAGCGCTGAAGATCATATAGCGTAGTGTATATATACACGGATATAAAAAATGTAAAAGTTTTTGATACGGTTTCGACCAATTCGCACAATTGGCCAAAGAGGAGTCTTGTTTTCTCCAGATTCATCTCCCCATATTTCGAACAATTTAAATTAAATTTTTGCCCAGTTATTGTACAAATCTCTTTGCGCCATTGTGCTCTTAGTTCTTTAAAGTTTAATATTAGATTTACTCCAAAAAAGACGTATGTTATTAACCAGATTTCGTGAGAACTGGTCCCCAAAATATAGAAAATATAAAATAATGAAAATGGTTGAGAACATGAAATAAGGATTGCTCGAAAGGCAAAAGCTAAGAATGCAATTAACACCCAAAAATAGCCGTTTCTAAAAACACTTTCTGACAATTCCGTTCTGTAATTTAAACGAAAGTGAATAGAAAATCTGTCAAAATCATTAAAGATTTTTGGGATCTTCCGAGAGACAGTCATAACGGAAATGAAAAAAATAATTGTTCGAACCATAAAATAACATCCCCAGAAGAAATTCCAGACATTGTCAAATTTTGTATAATACCATAGACTTATTAAAAAAATCATCCCATAACATAAATTCCACCACCAAAAAAAACTTCGAATCCGATATGTCAAATTGAATCTCACAGGAATAATCGAGAAAATATATAGACCATAGAGTAAAATTTTAAAATTTTTTTTGAATCTTGTTGCCATGTTAAAAAGATGATGGTTTTTAGGGAAATAGAACAATTCCGATTAATAAGAGAAAATTAAAAAGTTTAGCTCCCTCCACGGAGTCGTTAAATTATTTGTACTCTACTTTTATTTGCTCATTAAATCTATTTAATTTATTATCATATATCAATTGGAAATTTTATTACCTATTCTTGAATTTTTTAAGCATAACATAATAATACTAATTTTAGTAGAATTTTTTAAATCATAATCCTAAAGAACTCATCTCTATATTATAAATAGACTAGAGTAAAAATTATTAGCCTAAATAATAGAACTTGAAATGTCTTCAAATTGTGGGGGGGGGGGGGGGGGGGGGGGGTGTGAAATGTAAAATGTTTTGGTTTTATGGAGTGGAGGGAAGGGGGTTTAGGGATCAACAAAGATCAAAGATTCATCAATTCTTATTAATAATTTATTACTTTTTTTATAGACTATACATATTTTACAAATATTGAAAACACAAGTGCTACAAGTCATGACTCTTTTATTTAATCTTCTGTTCTAAAATAAAATTTAAATTGATCTACTTAATTTTTTATCCCGAAATATTTGCTGATCAGAGGTTCAAATTGTAACAAAAGTATGAAGTAAGTCATTAGAGACAGGATCATCTAAAAAATAATTACATTTTACTAGCTATAGTTCCAATAAATATTTTAAAAAAAATCCTTTACCGAAATAAATGAACTTTTATTTATGATACTGATATTGGCAATTGTCATATTTGGAGGTTTTGATATTAAATTCATAACAATTGCAAGAATCTGCTTTTGACAATCTGAATTCATCTGAAGAAGTGGCGTTTGTCGTGTCTTCTTTAAAATATTTAGAGCCTTAAAAAAAAATTAAATTGACAAAAATATTCATCAGGATAAATAGAGAGGAAAGGAAGAGACTGCAACCAGTTGATTTCATTGTTGTGATTTCTCATCATTTTGACGTTTCGAATTCCGTCGGGACCATCCTCAGTACAGATGAGTGTCCATACATAGGCCTATAGGTAGTCTATAGCAAGATATTTATAGATCTGCTTCGCTCACGGGCCCACACCTTGATGGTACGTTGATGGCGACCACCAGCTGCCCGAGTTGGAACAGACAGTCCTTCTGTTCTTTGTATGTCTGTCTCTTCCTTCCTCTTTTCAACAGGCGTCAGACCGTGTGACGGGCCGACCTGTTCTATCCTTCTCGGTCGCAAAAATGCATGATAGGGTTGGAGGGAAAAAGAGTGGTCCGCCGACCCCGCAATGCGCGAATAAGGCGAGGACAGAAAGATTAATAAATTAAAAAATAAACAAGTACAAGCTCTACAAATGTGATTGAATTATGTAATATATACATATCTGGACACTCATCTGTTCTGAGGATGATCCTGACCGGAATCGAAACTTCAACATGATGAGAAATCAATGAAATACAACTAGCTGTAGTCTCTTCTTTTCCTGCCTACATACTATCCTAATGAACTATAAGCTCTAAAAATATTCATATTTTGTAAAAAAAAAAAAAAAATAATAATCCTTACCTCCCTTGTTACTTCTCCACTAATCCACGATACAAGAAACATAATAAGTAGATCCATTAAAAGATAGGTAATAAATGATGGGAGATGTCCTTTATCCAAATAAATAAAACTATAAATATCTGTGATGATTTCAAAAAAAATGGTTAAATAAAACGAGCAGATGGGGTACGCGAAACATTCAGAAACATTATCAACTAATTCACACAGGTTAATATAAATCAGACGATTTTGCTCAAAGATTTTCGAATGATTTATCGATTTTATAAGAGCAATTTTTGGTTTAGTAATAAACATCACTTCTTGAGCCCACTGTTTTCGTAAATCAATAAAACGAGATTTTAAATTAAAACAAAAATATATATAAAGAAAAATCCAAATTTGTCTAAAATTATATGAATAAAAGCCAAAAAAATGTTCTGTTAATGACCGAGTTGAAATTCCCTGAATAACAAAAGAATCTGCTAAAATAACGCCCACTACGGAAATAATAATTATAATAATCCAAACGTATCCTCTGTTAAAAAATCTATTTTTCACCTCAATCCCAAATTGATTAAAAAATCCAATATCGAAATTATCGAATTTCTTAATCAATCTGGGAAGATTATAACTAAAAATCAGTGGCCCTAATGTATTGATAATACTTCTAAAGAAATAAACACAATGGATAATAAATTTCCATTTACGTATTATGTTATTATTTTCTTGATCTATTGTAAGCAAATGAAGATATTGAATTAGAATAATGGAAAATGCTAATATTAAACTCCAAAACCAGGCGATGTTTAGTATACGGTATTCCAAATTACAATTGAGTGGAAAAATTGCCAAAAAACGAATCAAGTGGCTGATTAATTTCAGATTTTGTGAGAATAGAATCATATTTGAGAACATTACACGCTCTGACTTATTTCTTTTAACTCCTTATTATTTTATTGATTATAATAACTTTTCTTAATAATATTAAAGACGGTATCCAATTTGATTAAAAGTCACACTTTTACATCGTCATTATGTTTTTTATACTTTATGAAATTGTATATATCGATTGTTTCTTAAGATTCTCAAAAGAATTTGTAAATTAACATTTTTAGTTTCTCTTACATATATATGTAATATATAGAAAATATTACTATCAAGTCAAAAACCCGATTTTGATGGAAGTATTTGTTTTGAGGTCCCCTGAATCCAAAAAAGTGGGTCTCGCAAACTGGTGTGTGTTTGTGGTCTTTTGAGCATGAATGAAATGAGCTACGAGGTTGAAATTTTATATTAAAGATAGGCACTTTCCTGGCACGTGACACCAAGCTTTTGAATAAAATAGGCCAAAAAGTACTAGTACTTTACAGATGTACTTTTTCAGTTTTTTTCGATTTTCTCAAAATTGGCTCCAACGATTTTGATTAAAATTTAAAAAATCAATTATTTTTTAATTACTCTTTAAAAGTATATCAGTAAAATTTTTCGTGAAAACTGTTTGAAGTACACTTAACTGAGGAATTTCAGATTTTTCAAATTCACTTTCCGGCTCTTCCTTCCATTGAGCCAATGTTAAATCCCTATGGGGAATTGCATGTTAATTTCGATTCAAAAGGGGGCCCCCTTAGGAACTTTTTACACATTAAAATTTTTTTTCCAATTCTTATGAAATTTTGTATTTATTTAGGGTTCCCTATTGTGCATAAAATATTCAAATATGAGATTAAAATTTTGAAAAATAACTATAGTTTATTTCAAACTGTGAACATTTAAAATGCAATTTAAGTGGTCAAGTTTGGAACTAAAGTGCTATGGGAAACTAAATATATCTATACACAAAAAATCTGGTGCGTCCAGTCATACCAGATTTTTTTAATAGACCTACATGTCACAAAATGCGGATGTTGGATGCAAAAGTTTTTAGAACGGAAGTAAATTTCTCAAGACGGGTGATTAGGGAATCAAATTGCAGTCATTGAAGAATGCTGTTTTATTATAATAATTATTAATAATAACGGGGCGCCGCTCACCCTTTACTAACTTCGCTTCTAGCCAGGAGGTCTAACCCCTCTGGAGCAAGGGGGCCCCTTAATTTGTCTTGAGCTCTTCTCGTCGGCGGACCCTTATCTCTTCTTAATTCCGCGTAAATAAAGAGCCATAAACATATCGACGTTCTAATTAGCAAAGTGCCTAACTCCATTTTTGTTTATTTTTCATGAGAGCCAAAAAACATTTCGCTGTCATTGTTAGAGCCACTGTTAAACACTTTTCGAACTGAAAAATTTGAATTACGCTCTTACCCAGTTCAGTGCATAAGGAGAATGATATTTTTCAACAGAAATACAAAAAAATGATTTTCGAAAAAAGTCGGGTTAGACACTTTGCTAATTAGAGCGTCGATATTTAGCTCGGCCCCGTCTGCAGCAGACCCTTGCCTTTCTTTAATCAAGTGCCGCAATTTTTCAGACTAATCGTTTCAGAAAATTAATATAAATATAAATATCTGACTTGTTAAGAAATATATACCCCCTCTCACTCTTTAATAAATCTTCCTTTGTATGTGTAAAATGATATTATTTTGTTTTATCTATTTTATAAATACTGTGTCTGTGAACTAAATATCTCAAGTACGAAAAGAGCTAGGAAGTTGAAATATTATATTTAAGTTAAGCCCTCTGGCAGGTGACACGGACCTTTTAAACAAAATCGACCCAAGAGTATTAGTACTTTACTGATGCAATTTTTCAGTTTTTTTTTTTTTTTTCGATTTTCTCAAAATTCGCTCAAACGATTTTGATTAAAATTCATCAATCAATTATTTTTTAATTGCTCTTTGAAAAGTATATTCTTATTTTGTTATTGAAATCTTACGAAGACCACTTTACTCTTGTACTTCATAGGAAAGATAGGAGAAATGGTTGCCATGGTAACAAAATATAAATATTTTTTATACTTTTAAATTTTACATCTTGAAATTGGAATGTACCGTACTGTGGAAACTAAATATATATCGACTCAAAAAATCTGGTGTGGCAAGCACAGAACACAACTTTCGATTACCTAAGGTAAAAGAAAGTTGTGTGCTGTGCGACCAGTCACACCAGATTTTTAATTATAGTAATTTTACTGCTTAAAAAGGTTTCAAAAAAAATATATATTTCATATATAGGGTAAGAGAAAGTAAAAATAAAAATAAAATAAAAACAGACTACTCTACAGATGTGTCTCTGTTAATATGGAAAAATATTGTTAAATTTAAATTAATGAATTGATTTTTAAATGATTTTTTTTTAAATCATCATCATCTGACGCCTTATACACTTTAAACGATTACTATCATATAAGTTTATTTTATAAACTCATTTTAAGATTTTTTTCTCTTATTAATTCGTACAAATACTCATTGCGGGACTAATGCTCATGCCTTTTGTGTAAATTCCACAAGTCATTCTTTTTATCTTGGTTATTTTTTCTGCCCTCTTTATTTATGCCCAACATCTTACCTCCTGGCCGACTTGCTCCCTCTCTAGGTCACATATATCCCGGCTCTGGAATTATAACAAAGACTCTAAATTAAAATGAGATGATTGACTGTTAATTGATTGATTTTTAATAATTGAAGGAAAAGGAAGTTGAGAAGTTCTTTATAAGTAGGCCTATATACATTTTAAACTAATTTATTTTACCTAATTCAGTATTTTCGATTAAAATACACACAAATAAATTAACAGATTACATATTTAAATCAATCATCATTACATTTGTTTGTATTTCACAAAAATGTACGCTCAATCTATTGAAATCAAATTTGTGTTGAAAAATTATCATTTTTGTAGAATTATATCTCTATGTGTAGATAAAAACAGGATTAATTCATTAGTTAGAAATATGTACGCAAGAGGAGGAGGTAGGAAATAATATAACTTCATTGGGTGCTACGGGCCTGTTGGGTTTGAGGTGGGTGTCTTCCTGCACGAATGCCCCTCGGCTTAATAAACGGGAATTCTGATAGGAGTTTCAAAAAATAATAATAGCACACATTTTTTATTATAATCTAAGATGCACCTACATGAGGGTAATTTATTATTTTACGAAACATGAATCTGAATCAATCATTCCTTATATTTATTTGCAATATTTATAATATTAATAGGACTATTCTTAAAGTTATTATGGTGAACTTAGACTAGGTTAGTTACTTTTTTTATTCTACTACACTCCAACTTTTCTTCTAGCTTGGTAATTTCATTTCATTTAAAATTTCTCAATTATTTTGCTTGTGAAAATTATTATTCCATGAAATTATTCCTTTGTTGAAACTCCTCAACAAAGGCTCGAATTGAATTATTGTTATAAAATAAGTCATCAGAGATAATATAATCTGAAAACATTGAATTCATTGTTAATTGCAAGTGTTCTTTTTTAATAGACTAGTTTAGTTATAACTAGATATTTGTTTAATCTTACCGAAAGAATAGAACCTTTGTTAAGAATATGAAAATTAGCAGCTGTCAAATAAGGTGGTCTGGCAATGAGATGCATAGTTAGCATTTGAACTTGAGTCTGACACGCAGAATTCATCCTGATAAGTGGAATTTTTCGCGTCTCACTAAGAATCTCCATCCCCTGAAATAAAAATTTGAAATGAAAATTTATCACGAATGTGTTTATTAAAGCTTTTGTGGTTTGAATTATTATTATTAGGGGAATTTTTAATTATTGACCACATTTGTGTATTAATTATATTATTTATTAAAAATACTGTACAACGTTTCGACTGCACAACAACTGCACAGTGCTTGATAACGGCTGCAGAATAAGCAGTCGAAACGTTGTTGCAAGTGCACAGTACTTGATAATTGCTGCAGAATAAGCAGTCGAAACGTTGTTGCAAGTGCACAGTACTTGATAATTGCTGCAGAATAAGCAGTCGAAACGTTGTACAGTATTTATATTTTTAATAAATAATTAATACAAAAATGTGGTCTATAAGTACAAATTCCCCCTAATAATAAATATATTTATCTGATAATGTCCAGAAGAGTAGATTCATGCTACTTCAAAATTATATCAATACTCATAAAAATTATGGCCACGATGCTCATATACGGATTGTCGGAATTAAAAAATGAGAAAGTAAAAATTATTAATGACGTAATTAAAATAAAAATAGTTTTACTTCTACAGTAACCGGACAAAATGGACCTGTTTTCAAGGACATTTGCATTGGTGTCGAGGAGATTAATAATAATAAGACAATATTAACACTTATAATACGAAAATGCAAAAGTAATTAGTAAGTACCAGTATTATAAAATTCAAAATATACCTCTTTAGTAACTTCTCCACTAATCCAAGAGACTATAAATATAAGAATCAATCCTAATGACAAATAGGCATAATCCATAAAAATATTATCAAAATCGAAAATGAACATTATATAATAAAGGTCAGATAAACTTTCTAAACAAATAGTAAGATAAAATAAACAAATATGATATCCGAACGTTTGGTTTACTTTCTCAACAATCTGGCACATTTCGACATTCATGAGACGCGTTGTTTCTAAAACTTTTTCTTGATCTTCAGAAGAAATTTTTTTTTGTAACTCTACAATGTTTTCAATTTCACGACACCATTGTATTCGAATGTCTTTAAAACGTATTTTTAAATTCACACAGAAAAAAACATAGAGAAAAATCCAAAGTAGTCTCCCAGAATAGCACAAAAATACTGGAGTTTTTTTAATAACATGGTAAAATAATGATGGGGATTTTAAAGGGAAAAAATATAAAGTCAGACCGTAAAATATAATAAATAAAAAAATATTAAATATCATCCAAAGTGTTCCATTAAGCCAAAAAGAATTTGAAATGGATGTTCCATAAATTTGTTGGAATCGTATATCAAAACGTTCAATTGAATTTATTAATTTGGGGAGATCTTTTCCAAAAATAAAGGAAACTAAAGTAAACCCAACTGCCCGTAATTTATAGATATTTCCATCAACGATTTCCCAAGGTCTTTCAATTCCTCTAATAAATATTAGTAAAATAATAACCGAACTGGATAGCAAAAAACTCCAAATCCAAGTAAAACTTTTGACACGATATTCTAAATTAAAATCGAGTGGAAATACAGCAAAGGGCCGAAGGGAATGTGCGACAATTTTTAAATTTTCCCTGAAAGTTCTCATTCTTAATATTTTTAACTAAATGATTTTGCCGAGAAATTGCCTTTAAGTAATAATGATAAGATTGATTGATTGATTGATTTTTTTATTAAAATTAAATCGATTGCTTAATAATATTAAGTATTTCAAAAGATAATTTAATAAAAAATATGGTGTGACTGATTGCACAGCACTTGACTTTCTCTTAGCTTCGGTAATTGAAAGTTGTGTTCTATGCTTGTCATAGGGATACAAGAAGTACAATTTATAAACACAGAAAAATATTGAAATTTTGTTATCATGGCAGTAAAAATGATTAAAAATGATCGAGGGATAGATAAGGCTCACTATGCACCACACTCCTCACCTATTGCGGACGTTTGGATCCCTCGATCATTTTACTCGGGTTATTCTTTTCTAAGAATTGAATGAGTAAAATGTTCTTCAAACAATTTCGAGAAACCAGAACATATCAAAAATAATTAATCTATTAATTTTAATCAAAATCGTTACATTTAAACTAAAAAAGTAGTTCAGTAAAGTACGAGCAGCCATGGGCAATATCCTTTAAAAATGATTAACGATCCTATCCGCTGATCTGGGAAGTCGGACGATCCGATCCGGCTACAGCAAAAGGTTCCCTGTTCCGATCCGCAAATCCAGATCCCCGATCCGAAAATCCAATCCTATCCAGTTTCTAATAATGCCCTGAATTAAATTTGTACATTTTTAGACGTTTAACTGAAAGATATATAAAAATGATATTATTCTCAAACAATCAAAAGGATATATTCTGTATTTTAAAAAGTAAAAAGTTTTAAAGGTTTAAAAGTTGAAAAGGATCTAAATAATTCGGGATTTCTTCTTAAAGGATTAGCGATCCGATCCTAGATTCAGAGAGCAAAAATGATTTCTATACAATTCCTTAAACCCACACCTCTTTTCAATTTTGATCGCGATCCAGATCCAAGATCCTCCCAAAAAAAAGATTTCGACCCAAACCCTAAAATCCTGAATAGGATCGGATCTTCGGATTTGAATCTAAAAGGATCGCAATCCTGTCAATCCATGAGTACGAGTGCTTAATGACTAATTTTTTTTTTAACACGCACTTTTTTTCCCATTCCCACTCATAATCACACACAGATGCACAGAGAGTCTTTTCGGCAACTCAGTCCGTATAAGACTTTTACGTTACTCAGTATTTTAGTAATTATCATTTGGGGGTCCAGGCATGCTTATTTAAGTCAAATGCCTGACTTGGATCCGAACCCGCGACCCTTGATATAGAAGGCCAGCACGCTAGCCAACACACCACAGCCCGAAGACATGGCCGATTTTATTTATAAAATTTCATGTTGAATGTCAAGAGCAAACCTAACTTAAAACGTAACATTTCATTCTCGTAGCTGATTTCCTTCTTGTTTTATTTTGATCACAGACAAACAGACCATATTGCGGTACTCACGTTTTTGGGCTCTGAGGCGTGTATTTCCATCAAAATATCGACACCGAATTTTAATATGAATACAATATTTTCTCTTTATATACAGTAATAACATGTATAATTAAGAGAAATTAAAATTATTCAGACACCTCTCCAATTCAAGTACCAGACATACAAAACTTACCTCTCTTGTAACTTCTCCGCAAACCCAAGAAACCATAATAATAAGAATCCATGAAAATATCAAATACACGACATAAATTATTACATTTTCATAATTTAGAAATAATATGTAATATAAATCTCCTAAAATTTCCAACGTGGTAGTCACATATGATAAACATATATGATAATTAAAAGTTTTGTTTACTTTCTCAACTAGTTTACACAATTGTACATAAATAAGACGAGATTCTTCTAAAATTTTTTCTTCTCCATCTAACAAAATTTTCTTTTCTTTTATAATATTTTTAATATCTAGACAAAATTGATTACGAGTATCCTTAAAACGGGTTTTTAAATTTATTAAGAAAAAAACATAAAGAGACATCCAAAGTAATCTACATATGTATGAAAAATAAAGAGGAAATTTTTTTAAAAAATTATAAAAGAAAGAAGAATATTTTAAAGGAATAAAGGGATAAATTGAATGCAAAAAATATAAAAGAGAATAAAAAATTAAAAGCTCCCCAAAGTACCCCATTATTCAAAAAAGTATTTGAAACATGGATCTGATGTTTTTTATGAAAAATTTTATCAAAACTTTCGAAAGAATTTAATAATTTGGGAATATTCTTAGCAAAAACAAGTGAAAATGTAGAGAACATGATTGCCCGAATTTTATATAAATCTCCAACAACAATTTCCCATCCTTTTTGAACTCCTCTCATAAATGCTAATATAATAATAAAAGACGCTAGACAAAAACTCCATATCCAGGGAAACTTAGAACTCGATATTCCAAATTGAAATCGAGAGGGAATACCGCAAAAGGGCGAAGGGAATGTGCCACAAATTTGAAATTATCTTTGAAAGTTCTCATCCTAACGAAATATGCTAATTCCTTTCTAGAAATTACTTTTAAAAACTAATAAAGAAATATTATCATAAAATATTTATATCGATCCCTTAATGATCGATTTGATTCAAATGATTAATAATATTAGCGTAAAATGACAAGTAATAACTAAAGTATTACAATTTCGATTGCCTTTTAGATTAAATAAAAATCTGGTGTGACTGGTCGCACAGCACACAACTTTCTCTTACCTTCGGTAATCGAAAGTTGTGTTCTGTGCTTGTCACACCAGATTTTTTTTGTCTCGAGATATATTTAGTTTCCGACAGTATAATATATTTGAATTCAAGATGTAAAATTTATAAACATGAGAGAATATTTATATTTTGTTACCAAGGCAACCATTTCTCCTATCCTTACTAAAAAGTACAAGAGTAAAGTGGTCTTCAAAAGATTTCAATGGTAAAATGAGAATAGACATTTTAAATAGCATCTAAAAAATAATTGATTTTTAAATTTTAAACAAAATCATTAGAGCGAATTTTGAGAAAATCGAAAAAAAAAACTGAAAAAGTACATCAGTAAAGTATTAGTACTTTTTGGCCGATTTTGTTTAAAAGCTTATTTTCACCCTTCAGGGGGGTGCCTAACTTAAATATAAAATTTCAACCTCCTAGCTCAATTCCTTCATGCTGTATAGAAAAAAACTACCCGTATATCTTAAAATTCTGACTACATGTAGATGAAGTCTCAAATTCCGGGCTTCCTCCCCTCCTCTCCCCTCGCTTCTCCCTCTCCTGAATTCAACTTTGTTTTCTGTAATGAGTAGAAACAGCCGGAGGAAAATTTATACAGAATAAACAGGAATTGTCAATTTCACCTGACTTCCGGAAGTAACTTCCTGTTTATCCTGTATTTGTTTTCTGTATTATTATCATTTATGAACAAATGAATTAATATTTCGTGATGGAATTTTTTTTTAACACTCACACTTTTTCCCATTCACTCTCACACTCACACACAGTCTTTTCGGCAACTGAGGCCATTTAAGACTTTTAACGATACTCAGTATGTTTAATATATCAATTGGGGGTCCAGGCATTTTTATTTAAGCCATTTGGTATCCAAATGACTTAAATAAAATCATCGGACTGCCTGGGGTCCGAATCAGGACGTTCGGTATAGAAGGTAGGCACGCTACCAACTACTCCAAGCCCCGCGGGCACCGAGAAATTCTAATTTCTAATGTTTTTTTTCCTTCGTACTTCCTGATATTAGAACAGAATATAGATAGAAAAAAATTGAAGTAAATAATTGCCCCCTCCCTCCTATTTTAAATAAATTAATTCTATTATACAATTCTTATATTTTGAAAGAGAGGAAGATTCGAATTGGGACCAATCAAGAGAATTAAATAAGAGCGGGGGTTAAATTGCCTCAGATGACGAAAAAGAACTTGAACAAATTGAAAAAAAAAAAAAAAAAAAAAAGTGAGGAAGATCCCTTTGAGTGGGTCTATAGAAAAATTCTTCAAATTATAAATGACTACGAACTACATTTCACTTAAAATTTAGGAAGATTTTTATGAAAATGCAAAATCTCAGTTTAATAATATAACAGGTAGACTTTCCTCTTTTTCAAAATAAAAGGTTCATTTATAATTAATTAATTGGTGCTTTTGAAATTTAAAGCAAGAACTAAACGATCAAGACCTTCGTCTGAAATTACTCCTTTATTATTAATATAATAAACATATCCTAAAACATACCTCTCTTGTGACTTCTCCACTAATCCAGGAAACCACACCTACAAGTGTCCATGCTAGTATCATATAAGTGATATTTATATGCAAATTATAAGAATTGTTAATGAATATTAAATAATATAGATCAGCTAAAATTT
>JAKCPI010005772.1:0-24192 GCA_023213315.1 Euborellia annulipes
TGAAATAATCATTTGTCGCACCTCTAGTTGGCGACATGATCAAATAAAATTTAGATCATGACCAGGACATCCAAAAATACGACCCCGTCGCCACCTAGCGGCTAGATCAGGGCCGCAGCAAGGGTAACTTGCGCCCGGGGCCAAGATTATAATTTGCGCCCCCCACAAAAAAAATCTGGTGTGACTAGTCGCACAGCACACAACTTTCTCTTACCTTCGGTAATCGAAAGTTGTGTTCTGTGCTTTCCCACCAGATTTTTTGTGTCAATATTTAATTAACATAGGCCTATATTTAGTTAACGACACTACATTCGATTTTCAAGATGTAAAAGCCCTCGGGGTTTGGTGTAGAGGTTAGCGTACTAACCTCGTATACCAAACGTCGCGGGTTCGGACCCCGGGCAGTCCGATGATTTTATTTAAGCCATTTGGATACCATATGACTTAAATAAGAATGCCTGGACCCCCTAATATGTGTATATTATCAATAACGGTTATCGTCAAAGTCTTAAATGGCCTAAGTTGCCGAAAAGAACGTGTGAATGTGTGTGTGAGTGTGAATGAGGAAAAAGTGTGAATGTTTAAAAAAAAAAAAAAGATGTAAAATTTATAAATATGGGAAAATATTTATATTTTGTTACCATGGCAACCATTTTTCTTATCACTTCTATGAAGTCCTAAAACTGGGCATTCACGATCGGTCCAAATGGATGCCATTTACTACACGACATTCATTTGTTTTTCCCCACTCACACTCAGTTTTTGGAGTGACATCGCTCTATTTGGACGGATGGAGCGATCGTGAATGGCCGGTGTAAGAGTAAAGTGGTCTTCAGAAGATTTCAATGACAAAATGAGAATATACATTTTAAAGAGCATCTAAAAAATAATTGATTTTTGAATTTTAGTCAAAATCAAGCGAATTATGAGAAATCGAGCGAATTATGAGAAAATCGAAAAAAACTGAAAAACTACATCAGTAAAGTAGTAGTACTCTTTGGCTGATTTTGTTCAAAAGCATCGTGTCATGTCCCAGGGGGGGTGCCTAACTTAAATATATAATTTTAATCTCCTACCTCTTTTCGTTCAGAAGATATTTTGTTCACCATGTTGTGAAAACCACTTTTTTTGGATTTAGGGCACGTCAAAACGTGGATATAAATAAAAATAAATTGAATTTTTGACATGAAACCAATACTTTCTCTATTACGGTATATATTAACATATATAGTGGTAAGAGAAAGTAAAAATTATTATATATTAATTCAACATTAAACATTTACAAGCTAGTTTAGTTGGTTAACAAAAATTAAAAAAAATGAAACATTCAGGTATCATCAACTAAAACTTTTCATTATTTATTATTTATTTTTTGGCCCCTTTACAAAAAATTTACATATAAAAAACTAAACTAAAAAAAAGTACATTCATTACATATATATAAAAAAAAAAAAAAAAAAAAAAAAAAAAAAAAAACTAAAACTTATATTTTAACTTTTCTCGCTTTCAAGCTAGCAAATTTGTTAATTAAATCATTGTAATTTAACTTTTTTGCCATTGGCATTTCTATAGAAATAAGGGCCAAATTTGAAAGGCGTTCCTGGCTCATAGATGATCGTAAATAATTTTTTACTATTTTTAGTTTACTAAATGATCTTTCACATGAAGCTGAAGTTATAGGAATAGTCAAAAATTCTATAGGCTATCTCCATGTTTGGGTAGCTTCCCACTAATTCGAAATCATGAAATGATTGAAGTATTTCTAGATGTGATAATTTATTAATATTTTCATTTATTGCTGGTAACATGTGCTTTGCACTTAATACTTCTGACACTAATTCTGAAGCATTCAAGTCAGAATGGTATTTAAGAGCTAAATCTGAACTATATTTAATTAAATCAGATTCTGTCATGCTGATGATCGATTGTCCAGAAAGGAATTCAAAGTCATCACAGAGCTGTGACAGTTTTTGAAACCGCCAATCCAGTTGATTAGATATAAGATCAAGTATTTCTAAACATATAATTTCAAATTTCTTTTTTTCAGATACGTTACTGATTTCGTCTTCAGCTTGCTCAGAAAACATTCTTTTAATTTTTTTCTTTCGTTTTTCTTTAAATTCACTTACTAAGTTTAGAGTTTCGCACACACCACTAGCTTTTTCAAAATTTTCTTCAAGAGAATTTCTCATTTGTTTTACGTGTTCTCTCAGTCCTCTCAATAGTTTTCTTCCGGTGGCGACATCTATGTCTTTGCGCTGTAAAGCAACATTTACACGATCTATCTTGTCTAATATTGAATTCCAAAGAGTTAAACAGCAAACAAATTCATAATCAATCTGCTTTATAAAACTACCTGCAGCTGATACACTTTCGGGATTTTTGTTTTCTTCGATTATTTCATTTAATGCCCGAAGTACATTTGGCAATCCATTAAATAAGGAGTTTACTGCATGTTTTTTTGATGACCATCTTGTATTACTACTAGCTTTCAGGGATACTTTTAAATGTTTCATTAATATATCCCAACGATTAGTTGACCCAGAGAAAAATACAAACAAATTTTGTACAATGCCAAATAGTGTGGTCATACATGGTACAGCCAGCAGCATGTACACCAACAAGGTTAAGAGAATGAGCAGAACATGGTACAAATGTAGCAAACTGATTCTTTTCTAATATGCGCGCCTGTACTCCTTTATACTTTCCTGCCATATTTGCTCCATTATCGTAACATTGAGCCCTACAGTTGTTTATATCTAATCCATCATTTTCAATTTTTGATAATACTTCGGTTGCCAGCCCCAAACCGGTTTTGCTTTTAGATTCCATAAATCCTAGAAATCTTTCCTCGATAGTACATTTGCCATCCTCCGATATTTTCACGTATCTAATTATTTGTGTCATTTGCTCCTTGTGTGATAAATCAGGTGTGCAGTCAAACGAAATCGAATAATATTTTGCTCTATTTAATTCTTTTATGATTTCTGTTTTTATTTCAGCACCGATCAAGTTAATTATTTCATTCTGAATTTGCCATGAAAAATAAGTAATATTTTTGGTTTCTGCAGATTTAATGGCTTGTAAATGTGCGCCGATTTCTCTATCGTATTTGCCAATTAATTCTAAGGTATTTAAAAAAATACCTGCATTTGGACTTCCTATAATATTGGAAGAACCTCGAAGTGCCAGGTTATTATTTGCGCAATACAATATAACTTCTATTACTGTTCTTACAACATACCTCCATTTATTCTTCTCTGTTTCTATGGCTCTTTCAAGCTCAGAATCGATTCCTTGTCCAAACTTCAGTTGCTTTTGAAAATTTTTCCAAGTAATAAATGCAGTTCTGTGATCTACATTGTTTTCATGATTAGGAATGATTGGATTTAGTTTCTTCCAATTTGAGAATCCTTTAGAAGGATCAGATATGCTTGACGATATAGTTTTTTTGGTACTAAATATCATACAAGGAAAGCAAAAGAGAGATTTTTTGGAACGGCTATACAATAACCATTCTCTATTTATCTTTTCACCATTGGGCAAAATTTTAAAAAACCAACTTGTGCTGAAATGCCGACCCTCTTCATTAGCTGAATTTACAAAATTAGCATCTATATCTTGTTTTGGTCCGTGTTCAACTATTAATTTAATAAATTGTTGAGAAAATGGTCTTGGCCATGTGGCAGGGTCACAAAAATTAATTTCTTTTTTAGATTTTGTATCGCCTTCTGCATTATTATTATCTTCAATTGGTAATATGGATCCAACTTCAGTAATATTTCTTGTATCTATGATCTGGTTTACCTCGAAAACGTCTGGTAACTCATTGTCTTCTGACATATGCTCACTCTGCAGCACCAACTGCGGGCTATCAGGCGACTGCATATTATCAGTCAATTGACTATCCTCCACAGTCATTATGTCATTGGGAGTTGTTTCACCAATTTTTGTCAAAGTACACGGAGAAGATGAAACAGAAGAGGTGCTTGGACTATTATTTTTATTTAACCATTTTTTCCAATTTTCTGCCTGCTTTTTCTTTTCTTCTTCTCTTTTAACTCTCTGTTTTCTAAACTCTGCGCCAGACTTTTTGGGAGGCATTTTTTTAATATGGCTGAAATATAGATAATCAAATATAAATTATTTTAATAAATATGTTTACAAATTTATAATTATATACTATTATTATTATTCTGAAGTGCCTATTAATTTATAGTAATGTTTTATTTCTTATCCAAATTTTTTAATAAAATTTCAAGTAATTCTTATCCACATATCAGATAAATAGATAAATATTATCATCATTTTATCAACGTAATAGGTACCCTATTACATATAGGTATTTAGTAAAATTAAAAGTGTACTAAAAGTTTTGCTGCTTATTGTTAGAGGCGACTTTTCACATAGGCGCTGGAGGCGGCCGTCTTGGATACCACAAACAGTCGTATTTTAGCGAGTTTGGCTGGTTCACCTATGTTAAAATATTTTGCAAAAATAGATTACACATTTTTCTTTTTAAGTTGTTTTTACTATAATAAAAAATGAAGATAAAAACGGATTATTTGGAGAGTATATAGGACTTAAAAATGTTAAGGTTTGAACAATTCTTTAGAGCTTCAACAAGAATTAAATAACAGAAGGGAACAGTGATTTTGTTGACTGAATATTTGAAGTTATTCTTGGGTATTTGGGTAGTGGTGATTCCAAAAATTCCATCAGTTACGCCCCATCACGTCAGATTTTAGAGCTATAGAGGAAATAAAATTTTAATAGAAAATATGCTCTAAAGCGGCTGTAAATTTATATTACTAGATTTTTTTAAGGCGACACCCCTTAAAAATATGCAGATAGTTATAATTAGAGCCCGGATTCCTATGCAATTGCATATTCTATTTACTAATAGGTACGTCACTGAAAACCAATTTTCTATCCGAATCATGCCCCCTTGGAGCTAGGGTTCAAATTCTATATTGCATATTTTTGCATATTTGGTCAATATTGCCTAAAGTTGCATATTTAAAACTTTTTGGATATTTTAAATTTTTTTTCAGTAAAAGTTTCATTTTATTTTAATTTTTAATTTAAAAAAAAAAAAAAAAAAAAAAAAAAAATTTAAACAAAAAAAAAAAATCTAAAGCCTTTTATTACATTGTAAAAAATAAATAACTATACATTTAAGAAATAAATTTAATTATGCTAGAATTTTCGTTGAATGAATATCAAGTCAGTTGTGTTCCATAGTTCGAAGCAAGGGCGGATCCAGAGGTGTTTCTCGGGTGGGGGGTAATCTGTGTGACTGGTCGCACAGCACAGTATTTTTTCTTAATTTTTGGTAATTTAAAGGCGCATTCTGTACTTGTTTGGCAGAATATAAATACAAATCAAATTTTTAAGTATTAATTTTTTAAATTTTACATTAAAAATAAATTTTTTTTTTGAAAAAAAAAGTATTTTTTCAAATCTCGGGGGGGGGGGGGCTCCTAAGGCTTTTAAATAATTTTTTGGACCAAGCCCACCTATTACATCCTGTGAGTAATTTTTTGTAATATTATTTAAAAAATTGTAATACTGTGTATTGCTCATCTCTATTTATCTTTTTGTTAATTAAATTGTTTTAAAGCGCGGCACTGAGGATGATGCATGTTATATGCGTCGAAATATTTGGCAAATAAAGGACGTCAGGTGGAGCGATTAATCTGCTGGTTTTTTATTCTCCAAACCCATCATTAAAAAAAATTAAATATTTTAAAATAAACAATGTATAATTTCAAGGTTATTTTAAATAAAATTATTTTATTTAAAAATTCCTAAAATTCACTAAACTTAGGGCAGGTACGGGCTGATTTGAAAAAATTTCGGGCGGATATGGGCGGGCCTGAAGAATGGTAAAAAATTACGGGCCGGACACGGGTGGGAAATCAAAAAAAAAATACGGGCACTGGCCGGTACGGGCCCAAAAAAATCGGCCCGTGCAGGGCTCTATTTAACAGATTTTCAAGAATGAATGATTTTCGGAAAGCTAAAGAACTATAGAATATCGTAGAAATATGTTTTTTGAATTCAGGGATGGAGAAAATTGTATTAGCGGAGTCCAAAGTTAAAAAAATTTTTTAAAAATTTGATTTTTCTAAACTTTAAGCCGTTTGCGGCGCGTCTAAATGACCTCCGATTAGGCTGAGACTTAAAATTTATATGTATTATAACTATCTGCATATTTTTAAGAGGTGTTGCTTTAAAAAAAAAATCCAGGTTATATAAAATTAGAGCCGCTTTAGAGCATATTTTCTATTGATATTTTATTTTCCCTATAGCTCTAAAATCTGACGGGATAGGGCAAAACTGATAGCATTTTTGGAATCAGAGCTACACAAATACCCAAGAATAGCTTCAAATACTCAGTCACAAAAAAAAGGTATTTTTTTGTTCTCCTGTGTAATGGATGAAAAGTTGGCAAGATTGGTAAGATACAATATGTTTGAACGTATAAAATTAAAAAAAAATCGTTAAAAAGTTTTTTTTTTTACATTAAAAACAACTTAAAAATAAAAAACATTTAATCTCCTTCTAGAAAAATTTTTAATAGAGGTGAAGCATCTGAACTCGCCAATATACGACTGTTTTTTATCGGGCTCCATAAGTTTGAGGACACCTTAAATCTAAAATCCGCCACTGCCTACTACACGAAATTTTATTAAATTGAATATTTCGAATATAACGTTGAATAAATAATTTTATATTGAGTTTAGAATTAATTAAAATAATTTATTTGAATTTAAACTATACGCTGTTGGCACTTGAAGGATTTTAAATAGGTTAAGACTATATAAAATTCTTGGTGATATGTTTCATATTATTTATAACTTGTTGTAAAAGTAGCGTAAAGTGTTACAACTTGTTTTAAAACAGCTTTGAAACGCGTTGGAAAATTTGTTTAATAAATATTATGAAATATATCACCGAAAGTTTTATTTTGATTATTTTTTATATATTCTTTGCCCATTATTTGGACCCTGTTATGCAATGGTGTGTCAAAGACCCAGGGGCGCCGGAACGAATTTGAATCAGGGGGGGGGGGGGGCAAAAAAATTTTTTTAGAAAATTAAAATAATTTAATATGTTTAAATAGTATAAAACAAAAACAAATCTACTATAAAACTTTAAAAATTTTAAATAAAATCACAATTTTAATTAAATTAAAATTTTAAAAAATTTGCTAGTGATTTTATCAAAAATTTTTGGAAAAAAATGAATTTCTTACTCTTTTAATTTTTTTTAATTTAGATTTTATTTTTCAAAAGTAAAAATAAATCATTTTTAAAAATAAATGAAATAAAAAAGAAATTTTGCCCCCCTCTGCCCCCCCCCCAGTTCCGGTTGCTATGCAAAGACCAAACATCGAGTTTTGAGAAAATCAGCATTAAAGTTTTTGGTTTTCATTGGATTATATATAATTTTTGTTGTCATTTGTGCAAGTAACATTAAATATAAATTTTTTTAGGACATATTTCATAAAAAATTCTATTAATTAAAGCATTTGAAACAATATTCCGTGCTTAACTCAATTTTTAATTTTTTTTTGGTCTTTGACACACCATTGCATAACAGGGTCCAATTAACTGTTCATTAGCCAGTAAATATATCGTTTAAGATAGCAAATTTGCGAGATATGTTTGTGCTTAGAATGGGCGCTTTCGCGACGGGTGAACCACTTTTATCCTAGAGCACCAGCCCAATAAGCACGACATCTCGCAACAGCCTATTATACTAATGAAATTAGTAGCAATGAATTTCATTGACTAGAGAAAGATCTTAAAATAAATTAATTCAAAATGCATTAAATAAAATTAAATAAAAAATTTTAAACCTGTTTAGAAACAATAAGGTTTCGTTGTCAAGAAGAGATTGTACAATAATTACGTCGTGACAATGAAACCTAATTGTACTGTCGCAAGAGAATTTCTAATAAACATTAAGGAACATATCACTAAGTTAATTTCTTTCTTTGATTATTTTAGTGTTATTTAATGTATTTTGAATTAATTTAAAATAGTCACAGCTTATTGAAAATGTTTCATCAAGAACCTTCAGTTAATTCTTTAAACTTAATTAATTTAAATGAAATTCAAACTTACCTCAAAATGACTGAGACTCAAATTCTCTGTGATGATGGAATGGTACGATAAAAGGAGATAACAAGTGTACGAAGTAACTGAATAACTAAATTTATTTTTAAAATTCAATATAAAGAATTTAAAAGAATTGTATTTATTTTTTAAAAAATAACATAAAGAATTAATTCTAAATTTTTTTTTTAAATTATAAAGTTTTTTGACTATACTTATTGAGGGGTTTTAAATCATTTATTTTTTTTTATTTATTTATTAGGGCGAACAGCTGTCATGGCTTTTATGCCCTTATTTATTTTTTTTGTTATAGAAAAAAAACAATTTCAAATTTATATGCCATTCCATGACTTTGCTCTCGAGTTGATTGGTTGGGAGGGGGGGGGGCGCCAAAATGCCGCCCGCAAATTCTGGCGCCCCTGGAGCAATTTCAACGCCCGCCCCCATCCTAGAGCGGGCGCTTTTACCAGACGACTTTAGATAAATAATACATTATAAAGATTCCGTCTAATAAGAAAAAAAATATTATTTTTAAATAAGTTTATTTTTTGTCAATCATTATGAATACAAAAAAAAAAAAAAAAAAAAAAAAAAAAAAAAAATCGCTGCCAGCGCCCCTTTGATTAATGCGCCCGGGGCCGGCGCCCCCTCGGCCCCCCCCCTTGCTGCGGCCCTGGGCTAGATAAATGATTATCTCGAAATATATTTTTAATAATTCAAAAAAACGCTAGACTGCGGCTAGGGTCGCCTCGTTTCCACCTAGCGGCTAGATAAATGATTATCTCGAAATATATTTTTAATAATTCAAAAAAACGCTAGACTGCGGCTAGGGTCGCCTCGTTTCCACCTAGCGGCTTGATGAACAAATTAAAGCCTATTTCGGGGAGTTCTCCTTAACTATTCTCATTGGAACCAGTCAAAGGCGGATACAAGGGGGAGGGGGGTAAAGGGGGGGGTAATTACCCCTCCCCCCGAGATTTTAAAAAAAAAAATACTTTTTTTCGAAAAAAAATTATTTTTAATACAAAATTTTAAAAATTAGTACTTAAAAATTTGATTTGTATTTATATTTTGGCAAACAAGTACAGAATGCGCCTTTAAATTACCGAAATGAAGAAAAAATTGTGTGCTATGTGACCAGTCACACCAGATTACCCCCCCCCCCCCCGAGAAACACCTCTGAATCCGCTCTTGGAACCATTAAGTCAAATTTGTAAGAGACAAGCCATGCCGAAACCAAAATCAACCACAGAAGCCTTATTCCAGCAGTGGATAAAAGGTGAATCTAATTTTACAACGGATGGCAAAATCATATTCAGCCAACTCTGTGCAAAAGAGGTAAATGTTTTATCTTTGTTTCCAAAAATAAGACATCAATTTTTTAAATTTTTTTATATTATTTCTTAAATAATGCCTTTTTAAGTGCCTATTTTAATAATTCTTAGTGCTTAGTTGTCTGTCTATTTTAAAGATTAATTAATAGTGCCTATAAATCCGAGCCCTAGTTATGAGGCCAAAATATTTCCAAAAAGCGGAGTTGCCAGATATGGTCGATTTACTGCGCACCCTCTTTGCGTCGAATTGGCCCAAGAAAATAGAACACGGGCTATTTTTCTGGCAAGATCCGAAAACTTTTCGTCATACACGGAGACATTTTTCTTGATCCAGAAATGTCTCAAAAAGAAATTAATTTTTTTCCAAAATTTTTGATAAAATCACTAGTAAATTTTTTAAAATTTTAATTTTATTAAAATTGTGATTTTATTTAAAATGTTTAAAAGCTTTATAGTAGATTTGTTTTTGTTTTATACTATTTGAACATATTAAATAATTTCAAAGGTGTAGGAATGGTAGTACCTTTCTATGGGATGACCTATGACTGGTCCATACTACATCTAGGGCGGAGCTGAGGAGTGTGCAAGATCTTCCTCCGATGACGCTATCACCAAGACCGTCCGTGCGTGGTGAAGAACCACACCCTTCACGAGGTGGCCCTGTTTTTACTAAACACGGCGGATCTAGACTTGGCAGTCGATAAACACCCCCAGCACACTCTGGCCCGGAGTGTGACTTACTGGTAGGGCATGCATGGTCAGTCAGTGGGGCCATGTCTTCAAGGGACGGAGGTGTCCAACCAGTCTTGTAAAGATTACCACTGGTGCAGAAAGCAGCGGGAAACTACTGCACTACATTCCCAAGAAAACCCATGATAATGACGGATTCAAATGCTACCAATTTGTCATGCGATCCGGCCAACACCCGGCGCCATTCCGTTTCCGGGACGGATGGTGTGAAATTGGCTACCGGCCATAAGCAGTTCCCCCAGGCTCCTTGTGGAAAACATGCTACTGGTGAAAATGATAATAAAATGGATTTATATAGACTGAATGCTCGTAAACTACTGCGAATCTCTACTTGGAATGTGAGAGGCCTTCGCCAAACTGGAAAATCATGCATCCTGGAGTCTGAATTGGAGCGGTATAATATCGCTATTTGTGGATTATCGGAAACCCATTATCGCGGCCACGGACATTTTGAAACACAGGCTGGTAATTCTATATATTTTTCCTCTTCGGATGATAATCATAAAGGCGGGGTGGCATTTTGGGTATCAAAGAGAATTAACAACTCAGTGCTAGGCTATAGAACTGTAAATGACCGCATCATTGTTATATCTATAGATGCGAAACCTTTAAAAGTACATATAGTTCAAGTATATGCCCCCACTACTGACTATGAAGACGATTTCGTCAATGAGTTCTATGCGACCTTAGAAACAACCCTTCGATCAATTCCAAATCGTGAAATTATCATGGTAATCGGAGATTTTAACGCAAAAGTAGGTGGTACATCAGATGATGATCACTTACGAAAAGTGGTTGGCAAATATGGACTAGGAGAACGGAATGAAAGAGGTGAAAGATTGATACACTTCTGTTTAGACAATAATCTTACTATCATGAATACAGTCTTTAAGCAACACATTCGTCGTCTTTTCACTTGGAAGTCACCAGGAGATAGATTTAGGAACCAAATTGACTATTTTCTGATCAGGTCAAGATGGCGCAGTTCTATCAGATCCACTAAGACGTTTCCTGGAGCCGAATGCGGATCAGATCACCAGCTACTGTGCAGCGAATTTAAAATAAAACTGCAAGTCCCAAACAGAAGAAAACACAAATATTTGCCAACAATTCATGATGAAAACGCTTTTAACAGCTCGGTCACCGAAGCACTCCGCACACAAATGCCGGTCTGTGAAGAATCAACAGTTAATGAATATTGGTCTGCCTTTAGGGAGATAGTTGTCAGTTCTCTTGTCTCAACACAACCCTTTGCTCCACATAGGAAGCAACCATGGATATCTGACCCCACTTTTAATTTAATTGAAAAGAGAAGATTACTCAAAATGAAAGGTTTGAATTCTATAAATGAACAAAAAGAGTATAAAGATCTTTCGCTAGAAATTAGACAATGCTGTCGTCGAGATAAAAACCAATACTTTCAAAATATGTGTAGCGAAATACAAGCACATGGCGATAGGAACGAAAGTAAAGACATGTTCAAGAAAATTAGATTAATAACGAAGAAATTCAAGCCTAAAAATTGGAACCTACGTAAATCTGATGGCACTATAACAACTACACTAGATGAGGTAATCGCAGTGTGGAGAGATTTCTGTGAAGATCTGTATTCAGATCAGCTTACAATATCCACATCCAATGGTTACTATGGAAAAAGAACCCCATATTCTACTTAGTGAGGTTAAATCTGCTCTCAACAAGCTGAAATCCGGAAAGATGCCAGGAATAGATAATCTCAGTGCTGAGACTTTAAAAATAATGGATGAGGATGCGATCAAGGTGATCCATTTGTTATGTCAGAGGATCTGGAACACATGTACATGGCCCGAAGACTGGACGACTTCTATTTTCATACCGTTACATAAGAAAGGCGCAACTGTTGACTGCAACAACTATCGACTAATTGCTATCATTGCGCATGCAAGCAAGATAATGATGTATATCCTGAAATCACGTTTGGATGCCTACACCTCTTGGCAAATATCTCCTCTACAAGCTGGTTTTGTTAAAGGAAGAGGGACAAGAGAACAAATATTAAACATCAAACAAATTATGGAAAAGGCAAGAGAATTCAACGTTCCTCTTTATATTTGCTTTATCGATTACTCTAAGGCCTTCGATAATATCAAGTGGAATAAACTTTGGGATATTCTCCTGGATTTGGGGGTCCCAGTGCATCTAATTTCTCTAATCAGAGAACTATATACTAATAGCGCTGCAAGAGTAAAAATCGACAAATGTCTCTCATCGACCTGCCAAGTCATGAAGGGAGTTAGGCAGGGATGCATCCTCTCACCACTATTGTTCAACCTATATAGTGAATATATTATGAGAATTGTCTTGGATGATTGGAAGGGTGGGATTGCAATAGGAGGCGAGCGAATCTCCAACTTACGGTATGCTGACGATACGGCCTTGCTTGCCAGCAGCAAGGACGAACTAGAAGAACTCATTGATAAGCTCCGGAGGATTAGCCTAGAATATGGTTTGAAGATAAACCTAAATAAAATCAACGTAATGGTCGTCAACAAATCCAATCAAGATTGCCCAGCTGAAATTGCCCATTGTAAGGTTGTTGATAGGACTATCTATCTTGGGAGTCTTATTGACAACAAAGGGAGGGTCTAGTCAAGAGATCAGAAGACGAATTCAGCTGGCAAAATCCGCCATGGCCCAATTAGTGAAGATCTGGAGGGATAGAGGGATAACATTAAAAACCAAAATTATGTTGGTAAAATCCCTGGTGTTTCCCATATTCTTATATGCAGCAGAAACTTGGACTGTAAAAGCGGATGATAGGAAAAGAATAGACGCTTTCGAAATGTGGTGCTGGCGGCGCATGCTCCGTATACCCTGGACAGCACGACGAACGAACAACTCCGTATTGGAAATTATCAAACCTGAAAAGCGTCTTTCTTCTATTGTTGATGGCCGGATACTAGCCTTTTTCGGACATATCACCAGGGGAAACAACATAGAAAGATTAATCGTCCAAGGCAAACCTGAGGGGAAAAGGGGAAGAGGAAGATCTCCTAAACGCTGGATCGACGCGGGTGCGGAGCTTATGGGGATGGGCCTCGAGGAGAGAGTTCGTCTGGCTTCGGACCGCGATAGATGGAGGGAATCGGTGAAAAAAAATCACGCATGCTTCCTCCTTTCGGGTCACAACGCACTGAACCAGTGCTATGATTAAGAGAAATAATTTTAATTTACTAAAAAAATGTTTTTGCCCCCCCCCCCCCCCCCCCTGATTCAAATTCGTTCCGGCGCCCCTGTACACGAAGACATTTTTACGGAGCCAGAAGTGGCTTGAAAAATGTCCTCCTGTACGATGGGCTTTAGAAAACAAATTTCATGGTTTTTACTTGTAAAATATTCCCTTTAATAATGGGCCCCCAAAAAAATGTTGCGCGGGGGCCCAGATAAAAAACGTTACGCCACTGGAGTAATTACCTGTTTCTGTCCTTGGTGACAGGGGACCGAGATCATATCTGTTGGTTTTAAGGTTATTAATCTTGTCCTTTAAAGTTCCTGGCATGTGGCGGTTATTATTTTAATTTTGTGGCTGGCTATTCATGATTTATTTTTTTCACAGGTTAATTATCAAAAATATGAATTTTTTGAATCACAACTTTTGTGTGTTGGACTGATAAAAGGCACAATAAATAAATAAAAAAACATTTGTGTGTAATTAGTATTCTAATAGCTCGATAAAAAGCTATTATTCCAAATAATTATCATATCCCGGATATACATTTTTGGAAGGTATAAAGAACTCGAAAATCTTTTTTTTTTGTCATTTTAACAAAAATGATATTGATATTTTTAATTACCACTTCTATTTTCTTAAATTTTGTTACGTCGGTAAATATAAATATTATTTAGAGGAAAATTTTGTTTTTAATTATTGAATCAATTACAGGAAAGTCTTTATGAGATAGAAGTTGTAAATTATCAGGAAGTGTATAATGATCGCAGTGTATTTGATGTACATTTGATAGACGTCGAGGTGAATAAGGATGGAAAACAATGTTATGGGGGGAAATTTCACTCTTTTTAAAGATATAAACGAAGCGGACAATTATGAGGTAAAATAATAATTCAGCTAAATTGAGGTGAAACCTAGTAAAATTTTAACTAACTTCTGAATAAATGTTTTAAGATTAGGTCGCGACTTGTTGGTCTGATAATAATAACACATCATGCAATGTTTATTTTAATTATTTTTTTTGACCTGACGTCTTACAAATCATGTGTCTATACCTTGGTAGGAATACACAATTGGGTAAGGCTTGGACCAGGCTTGGACCAATCGTCCCTAGCCTTGGGATGGTAACAATGTACCCAGGCTCAAGAAACAAAAAAAACAAGGTTGGCTCAAACCTTGGGAAACGAAAAACCAGAGTTGTCCCATTCTTTGGAAACAACCAGGTTTCACCTCCGAAATAAATATTATTTACATGTATGTCCAGATATTTTATAAATGAATAATTTCTTTTTTTCAGTGTCAAATGACGGCTAAAGCAAAAAAAAAATGGGAAATGGGTGCCAGTGTTTGTTAAATTTAATAGAATCAATTGTTGTATTCCGGTTAAAAATGAAAAGTATGCTTACCCACATTTTGCTAAAGTAATTGGATTTCCACTAATGTGTCCGATTAAAAGGTACTTCTTTCTTTTTTATAATCCCGGGTCAAAAAATAAATAGGCCTACTGCTTTACTCAGGGGCGTAGACTTAATAATCAATATAAAAGTCACACAAAAATTTCAACAATTGGAGGGCTCAGAATACAAGTGAACCAAGTCCACTTTTTGTCATTTTAGAGTTAGCAACGCTATAACATGCACTAACTATGTACAATTTCTGTGTAATAATGAACCAAGTCCTAGTTCTGAAAATATCGGCTTGGCTTGACTTTTAAAAAATGTTAACAGGTAATTTTGTTATGAAGCTTTAACTTTAAACCTCTGTAGCTCAAAAGTAAATAAAGTGGACTTGGTTCACTTGTATTCTGGACCCTCCAATTATTGGTCAATCCCTTTCAACGATTTTAACTATTATTCATCGATTTCGTACACGCCAACAGTAAAAAATGCACGCAGAAGAGGTCGACCACAGGTTCTTTCAAATACCGATGAAAGATCACACATCGTCAGTGCAGAAAATAGTTTTGGTAGCGGAATTTTTTCACTCCGATCATATAAATGTTTGCCATTTTCAAATTAATTTGTTGTTAAATTTGTAAATTATCAACAGAAGCACTGACGATGGGTGGCATTGTGCAACCAGAAATATTTGTAAATAAATAGTGTATATGGTAGATTAACAGGCTCTGGTCTTTTCTATACATTTTTCTGAACAGCTCATTTAGAGGAATAAACAATATTTTATTAAATTCTTTCATTGCTTTAGAGAATCGTCTCAGTCAAGACAAGAGAGATAAAAACATTTCATTTTTTTCAGGGTTATTATCAAACAAGTGGATTTGAGTGTATTAAAGATGAATATTTACCTCCAGTACCTGTTCCTCAAAGAACTTATAAACTTGAGTTCTTTCTTTATAAAGGTAACAAAACATTAGCTCAAGGATTTTTAGTTATTTCGATTAATCGTTCGAGAACATATAGACATGGATAATATATTGTAAATGACGATAGCTAGAGAGTATCAGAAATTTTATTATTTTTATTTACTGCTTTCACTTTTCACTATGTTGCCTAATGGCTTAGCTATAGATTGTTTTGCGTTGTCGGTCTTAAAATTTTTTTTCCCAATGATATCAAACATGCTGATTTTTCACTCACTAAGTGACTTCAAAACTCAACAAAAATATTTTTAATTTCCTACTTTTAGAGTTTAATTTTTTTTGTGATATTGGCTAAACAAATTTTGAAATAGCCTCATAATTTATTATTACAATTTTAGGATAAATTAATTATAATATCAATGTAAAGAATATAAACAAAACAAGAATTAAATGTATTGAATAATTTGAAAAACAGCGTTTCTCAAACTTTTTATTCAAGTCTTCTGTCTCCCTCATCACCTTCCTATGTCCTTTTTTTAAATTTAAGGTCCTTTTTGACATCAAAGGCCTTTTAAACCCCGATGATGATTTTAATGTGTTTAGATGCGATCGAACTATAAAGAGGGGTGGTGGCGTTGCTGCCTATGTATCAAAATCCCTTACCTGCCGTCCTCTATGTATTATAGTTCTGAACAATATGCCAACAGGACTTCACTTGTTAAAATCCTGGTGCTTGAGGTATCTACGCCTAAAATTAAGTTACTTGATTGTGTGGTGTATCGGCCCCCCCTAAGGTTGGCTTCTTCACTGCCTTGGAAACTATATTATATGATTTCGTCTCCCATTATCAAAATTTTATAATTCTTGGTGATCTAAATTGTGATTTTAATGCGTGCTCCCCTGATGTAAGGTAAGAGAAAGTTGTGTGCTGTGCGCCAGTCACACCAGATTTTTTTCATTCACACTCATACTCACAGCCAAATTTGGTATCCAAATGACTTAAATAAAATCATCGGACTGCCTGGGTCCGAACCCGCGACTTTTTGTTAGCACCTCTACACCAAACCCCGAGGGCAATAATAATTATTAAAAAGACTAGAATTATAGGTCTTCACTATAAAAGTGTCCTACAGTATACCAAAATATACACTTTTGTGGAAGCTAATATTATTCATTGCAATGAGCAAGTTTTGGAATTGACTTCATCAAAGTCGCCATCTTTATGTTAGCAAGCAAGTAGTTTTGGAACAGTATTTTTGTTTGAAACAAAACAGTTTTGGAGATGGAATGAAATGTAACTAGGCCCGGTTTGAATCAAGGGCGGATACAAAGGGGGGGTAAGGGGGTGTTGTGGCCAATGGGAATTTTGCATCCACTGGGTGGAAGTTTATACTGCCTACGGCAAGTAAGGTATCCGTCACAACGATCTATATAGTGAAGCTGAGACCTATTTGTATCTAATAAATAAGTCCCCACCTTCTTGAGGAATTAAATAAAAACTATAATAAATAATAAACAAATGTCTGAAAAAATATAAAATTAAAAACGGGGTCACCAATTAAAACAAAGTTTTAACAAAAGAAAAATAACAACGATTTATTGGGGTGTCATTATGGGGCACACAAAGGGGGGTGTCTCTCCAAATAGCACTTTCCAACACAACTAAAGTATAAATAAATAGGGAAACTTAGGTGTAAAAATATGAAAACGAAACAAAATAATAGAGCACATGCAAAAATGAAATAATAAAATATTATAAACAAAAGTAAAAGTGAAAATAGATTATTTGGAATTCCAAAATTAAATTAAATTAAATTATTCAAATTAATTAAATTAGATTATTCAAATTATTAAATTATATAAAGAGAATATTGGAACCAAATTAAATTTTAAGACAAAATATAAAGAAAAATAACCATAAAGGCACATAGGTCAAAAATGAACCTTAGTGAAATAAGGGTCAATCAATGACACTTATTTTACTAAATTATTAAAAATGAATGTTCAGAATCCAAAAATCAGTATTAAGATAAAGAAAAAGATGGATAAAAAACAAATGTCACTTATCAACCAAAGGATGTCGAAATGTTGAACAGCGTGCAGCCGAATGTCCTCAAGACAAAGGAATATGTCGGCCTGATGTCTCCCAGGTCAAAGAAATTGGCTTCCTCCAGTCAGCAGCCGAGTTGAACAAAGAGTTCATATGATTGCCAGATGGCGAATGTTGGTTGATCAAACAGATCAAAATTATAATATAAATTATAATTTTGTTTCTCTCTCTCCGATTAATTAATAGTGACTACTTAGTCGATGTTCTATTGTTTATATATTAAAGTTATAAACAATAGAGATTTTAAATTAGCAAATTAATCGCCAATTAACAAGGAGTCCACATGGACTCTCTAGTTTCGTGTACCATCGAAACCAGCTAAAATGTTTGCCAGATGGGCAAACAAAGAGAGAGAGAGAGAGAGAGAGAGAGTCGGTGTCTTCTCAAGTAGTTACAAAGACAGAGGCTGGACTCCAACTGAGCTGACAGGGCGAAGGGCTTCGAGACTCGGTTGACCGGATGGGCTGAGGCCATAAAACTCGCAATTTTTATGGACAGTATACGCCATCTGTTAGGGACTTGCCCTACACTTTGCAATTGGCTTCAAATTTGAAATGTTTAAAATTATTATTGATTTTGGCTGCAACAGGGGGTAATTACCCCCCTCCCCGAGATTAAAAAAAAAATTTCGCCAAAAAATTTATTTTGAATGTAAAATTTTAAAAATTAATACTTGAAAATGATTTGTATTTATATTCTGGCAAACAAGTACAGAATGCGCCTTTAAATTACGAAATTAAGAAAAAATTGTGTGACGTGCTACGAGTCACACCAGATTACCCCCCCCCCCCTGAGAAACACTTCTGGATCCGCCCTTGATTTGAATTTATACTAGATTTTCAGTATTTGTTTTAAATAGGATTTTCTGAAAAACTATTTTTACTTTCTCTTACCTCCATATATATGTTAATATATAGAGTGAGAAAGTATTGGATTCATGTCAAAAATTAGATGTCGAGATTTTGATGTATATACACCTTTTGAGGTGCCCTAAATTCAAAAAAGTGGTTTTCGCGACATGGTCTGTCTGTCTGTCTGGGTTCAATTTAAAGCATGAAGGAATTGAGCTAGGAGGATGAAATTTTTGATTTAAGTTAGGCACCCACCTGAGGCGTGACACGAAGCTTTTGATCAAAATCGACCAAAGAGTACTACTACTTTACTGATGTACTTTTTCAGTTTTTTTCGATTTTCTCAAAATTGGCTCTAACGATTTTTTTTTTTTTAATTCATAAATCAATTATTTTTTAGATGCTCTTTAAAATGTATATTCTCATTTTGTCATTGAAATCTTCTGAATACCACTTTACTCCTGTACTCCATAGAAAAGTTAGGAGAAATGGTTGCCATGGTAACAAAATATAAATATTTTTCCATACTTATAAATTTTACATCTTGAAATTCGAATGTGCCGAACTGTCGGAAACTAAATATATCGCGACACAAAAAATCTGGGGTGACAAGCACAGAACACAACTTTCTCTTGCCAAAGGGTAAGAGAAAGTTTGTGCTGTGCGACCAGTCACACCAAATCTTTAAATGTATATTTCAGTTGTGCGAACAACATGCAATTAAAATCTCAACTTTTCATTTATTGTCAATTAGGCACTTTTTGAAATGGAAGACTCATTTCATGGCAGACTGAATTATTTTTTTTATTCAAATTTTATTATTAATTCTTTTAGTTTACAAGTATTGTATGAAATTGGCATTCACATAGATTGATAAAAGGCTATTCTTCAAAATAATTATCCTATAATTATCATATCCCGGATATAATACATTTTTGGAAGGTATAAATAATCAGAAAATTGTTTATTTTGTTTGTATTTACTTGTTATTTTAACAAAAATGAAATTTATATTTTTACTTAGTTCTTCTCTCTTCTTAAATTTTGTTACACCGGTAAACAGGGCCGGCGCAAGCTATTCTGCCGCCCTAGGCAAGATATTTTTTTGCGCCCCCCCCCAAAAAAAAAACTTTAAAAATTTAAATTGCCGCCCCCTCCTTAAAATTTTCCCTGATCTCAAAAATTTTTCTGCGAATTTTTTTTTTTTTTTTTAAAGTGAAACTTTTATTATATCACTACGAATTTTTTGGTTCTTCTATCAGCATGTCGCTTTGTAACGAGGTGACGTAAAAAGCCATGACGCTACAAGCTATGACGTCACAATCCATGACGACAAAAATAAGAAAGTTGAAATTTAATATATATAACGAATTATAAAAAAATAATTGTGAGATTTAATAATTCAATTTTTAAATTGATAAAATATAATTTTTAAAATAATTTAAAATATTCAAATCTTCAATCTATATATACTGTATATTAGGGTGGCCGCAAAAAACAAAATTTTTTAATTTCTTTCGGCCGAACCTCCTAAAAAGTTGTCTTTTGGATAGAAAATGATAATGGCAAAGTTTTAGCTAAATTGGGTTACGTTAACCCGTGCCTCATCGGGGTTAAAATTTTGAAAAAAGTGCGATTTTATCTAAAAATTCGCAGTTTTTACTTCATAAAACGAAAACAAAGCAAGCATAGCAAATTTAATTCTCTTGAGGTTTTATAATAACTATTTTTTCATTAAAACGTATAGATTTAGAGATATTTACAAATTACCATTTCGGTTTTGATATATTGCTCTTTCTGAAAAATAAAATGGAAAGTCACATTATAGACCGACCATTCGATATAACATTTTGCCGGAAAAAATATTTCGAAGGGAATGAAATTTTTACTGGTTATTTGGGGGGTACTCTAGAATGCCAATCCTAAGTTTTTGACCACGAGGACCATGGGGGAGGGGGGGGAGACAAAAAACTCCAAAAATTTGAGAATTCTTCAGTTTTTTGCTTATATCTCGTAAACTATTCATATTTTGTGAAATATAGCATAATTCAAAGTTGTAGATCATTAAATTTGCTAAAATTTGGTATATAAAATGAATTCGTAGACCCAATACTAACCGAAATACGACTGGTCAATGTTGGACAAATTTACTAGAAATGAAAAAAAATATCAGAAAAAACGAATAGTCATGTCATTATCTACTTTTACCTAGAAAGTATTCCGAAGTGAATTAAATTTTTACACGTTATTTGAGGGTACGCCAGATTGTCTATCCTAAGTGTTCGACTTGGACGACCCTCTCTTAACTGGAGGGGGTAGAGGAGGAAAAAACCTCAAAAATCTTTAACTTTTTTCAGTTTTTCTCATATATTTCGTAAACTAAACATATTTTGTTTACCCTAGTCCTATACAAAGTTGTAGAGGATTAGATTACTAAGCTTTCCTACATAAAATGTATTTGTAAACTCAATATTAACCGAAATACGGTTCGGTCAAAAGTAAGACCACAAAAATGTTGGTCTTTTCAGTTTTCGTTATACCGCGTAAACTAACCATATTATCTCCACCATAGCATTAAATAAAGTTGTAGAGTACTAGATTTACTAAAATATGGTACATAAAACGAATTTGTAAACCGAATATAAATCGTAATACGACCGGTCAAATTTAGATAAATTTTCTCGAAAAGTAAAAATTCTATTTAATTTGACCGGCCGTTAGTATTGGGTCTACGAATTCATTTTTATGTACCAAATTTTAGCAAATTTAATGCTCTACAACTTTGAATTATGCTATATTTCACAAAATATGAATAGTTTACAAGATATAAGCAAAAAACTGAAGAATTCTCAAATTTTTGAGGTTTTTGTCCCCCTCCCCCCCCCCCCACATGGTCCTCGAGGTCAAAAACTTAGGATTGGCATTCTAGAGTACCCCCAAATAACCAGTAAAAATTTCATTCCCTTCGAAATATTTTTTCCGGCAAAATATTATATCGAATGGTCTATAATGTGACTTTCCACTTATTTTTCAGAAAGAGCAATATATCAAAACCGAAATGGTAATTTGTAAATATCTCTAAATCTATACGTTTTAATGAAAAAATAGTTATTATAAAACCTCAAGAGAATTAAATTTGCTATGAAATGAGCCAAGAATAATTTTTCTACGATACTTGGTTTTCGTTTTATGAAGTAAAATCTGCGAATTTTTAGATAAAATCGCACTTTTTCAAAATTTTAACCCCGATGAGGCACGGGTTAACGTAACCCAATTTAGCTAAAACTTTGCCATTATCATTTTCTAGCCAAAAGACAACTTTTAGGAGGTTCGGCCGAAAGAAATTAAAAAATTTTGTTTTTTGCGGCCACCCTACTGATATATATAATCCAGGGGCGAAGCCCTCCTGGCTAATTACTAAATAAATATTGTTCACAGTTTTTAACATGCGTCTATTGATTTCCTATTTTCCAATTGTTAAGTTAAGATTAAAAACGCGATTTTAATAACCATAATTGAATAATTTTCTGAAAATTTTCAGTTAAACGCCCAGACAGCCTGGAATCTTGCATTAATATTGCAGGAATCTTACATTGCAATATTTAACCTTGCAGGGAATATTGCATGAACAATGCGGCAACATTGTTGCAATATTCCTATGTCCGCCTCTTTGTAACTTGCAGGAATATTGTGGCAATACTGAATGGAATATTGTGGCAATATTACAAAAATATTACAAAAATATTGCAAGTATTGCAGCGATATTACGCGGATATTGTGAGTATTGCAGCAATATTACGGGAATATTCCGGCAATATTGCATGGAATATTGTGGCAATATTGCAGGGTAAAAAAAAACTTGTTCATAGAGGGATTTGAACACGAGTTTTTTGCATTTCCAATATTTCCAATGTCTTGATTCCAATATTCGACTCCTTTACTGCCTCGGACGTTTTGCTATATGAAATTTCAACACTTTTTAAGCTACTTAATTCGTATGTAGTACTATTAAATTTTTTTTTAAACAAAAAGTCACTTATAAATTGTAAAAAAATAATAATTTATAATATTTAAAATTAATTTTTTTTTTTTTTTTTTAATTTTTTATTTATTTTTTTTTTTTCGGCATCTAAGGTGATTTAGACCCCATCCCTATTTATTTCAAATTATTTGCAGTCAATTCAAATGAAATAAATTTTTCTCGCTGGGGACGGAAAGCGAATCCTGGACCCCAGGCCACTAGCGTAACGTTTTTTAGCTGGGCCTCCCCTCAAACTTTTATTTCGGGCCCCATTATTAGACCTTACAAAAAATATTTTTAAAATACAGTATATCTCTGATCCCTGAGGACCCGGGCCCTTTCAAAGACAAATTTTCATTAATTTTTTTTTTTAATCTAAATTTTTTCCTTTTTTACCGGAGCCCTGAGGAGATACAGTTTTTTTAGCCCGGCCCGGCCCGTGGGCCCCCCAAGGTCTGGGGCCCCCCGCATTGCGGGGTCTGCGGGGGCGTACGTTACGCCACTGCCCCAGGCTCAAGAAGCTGTCTTCTCTCTGAGCCACGGGTCATCACGGGCATTAATTAATTTAATTAATATGAATATTATAAAGTTGATATGATAATTTTAACCCTATATTCACTATTCAATGTTGCCACTTCAATATTGCTGCAATATTCACACTTCAATATTGACCCTGCAATATTGCTGCAATATTCATACTTCAATGTTGCCATTGCAACATTGTGCTGCAATATTGCTTCAATATTCACTCTTCAATGTTGCCACTGTAATATTTCAGGAATATTGCTGCAATATTTACACTTCAATATTGCCACTGCAATATTGCTGAAATATTCAGTATTCAATATTGCAACAGCAATATTGATGCAATATTGCAACAATATTCACACTTCAATATTGCAACGGCAATATTGATGCAATATTGCTGCAATATTCACTATTCAATGTTGCCACTGCAATATTGTCGCAATATTCACACTTCAATGTTGCCACAGCAATATTGCTGCAATATTTCTGCAATGTCCTCACTTCAATATTGCGCAGCGAAATTACAGCAATGTTGCTCCAATATTGTCAATATTGTGCAAGGTTGGCAAAATTGCTGCAATATTACTGCAATATTCCAGGCTGTCTGGGCGCCTACGATCCGAAAAAAGTTTCACTTGCATCGTGGTTTCATAAAACCACACAATGATTTTTCGCGGAACCAATTTTTTCCCGTGCGCCGCCCGCGGAACTTTTCTCTTGCGCGGAACCAAAATTGTTCCCTTCCGAAAAAATATTTTACCTTTTTGCCGCCCGCGGAACATTTTTTTTCCTTTTTTTAGAGATGATAAATTTTTGCCGGCCGCGGTACAAAATTTTTTCGGGTGCCGCTTGTGGAACCAAAATTTTTTTTTCCCTTTTTGCCGCCCTCTCCAGGTTGCCGCCCTAGGCGACCGCCTAGTTCGCCTAGTGGACGCGCCGCCCCTG
>JAKCPI010005774.1:0-16307 GCA_023213315.1 Euborellia annulipes
GAGAAGTTGATGTTGATGTTCTAAGTCAGGAAGAGCAAGTACAGGAGCAGCAAATAATAAAATAATCTCAATGAAGAATAGAAATGGCTGTGGTGATGATTGAATAAGGAACTCAATGAGGAGAGCAGCCAACGAAATAAAAAACTTTTTATTTTTTCTCTTCGACGTTTCTGGAGCAGCGCTTCGCAACGATTGTATTATAATAATCGTTGCTGTGCATACATTATAAAATTCTCTATCTTTTGCGACAATTATTTCATCCTGAAGATGGGAGCGAAGCGCTGCTCCCGAAACGTCGAAGGAAAAAATAAAAGTTTTTTTTATATTTGCTCTCGCAGTTCTTTATTCATAAAATATAATCTCGTGTTAAGTGAAGGATTTCTCTGTTTACAAGGAATATAAAAAATTGTCTATGAAAAAATGACAACTCTATTGCTTCTTCTATATACGGTCTTCTCTCTCTTTTATGCAAACAAGTGAGGAAAATGTGGGAAAAAATTAAATGCCCAGAGCCGGCGTGAAAGGTGTACAGTTTTAAATTGGGGATATACTTCTGGAAATCAAAGACAGACGTTAATAAAATCATCAAGCAGGTTAGGAAATATTATATTTATAAAATCCCTTAGTTAGTACGGTACATTTGAATTCAAGATGTAAAATTTATAAACATGGGAAAATATTTATATTTTGTTAACATGGTAACCTTTTCTCTAATTTTTCCTATGAAGTACAAGAGTAAAGTGTGCTTCAAAAGTTTTCAATGGTAAAATTTTAAAAAGCAACTAAAAAATAAATGATAAATTCATTAAATTGAAAGAAACTTAACTATTGGAGCATCTCCAACAATGGTTTTGTGAGTTGCTAGTGGATTTAATGTGAATTCGTTCACGATTTATTAATAAGAAGAAACTTCCAAAGCCTCTGATAAAGAATTTGTGTAGAAATTAATAAAAAATTAAATTATTTTAACAAAATATCAGTTAAGAAAACAATTTATATTTCAATATCATCACTCTTCAAAGAGATGAATAAAATTTCTTAATTAGAATTTACATTTCAAAAGACAAAAATTATTATTATTTTTTTTAATGATGTTCGCCCTCTTTTTCCCTCTTAAATCTAATTAGTGTTAACGTTTGAAATTTTGAATCGCATTCAATCTGACTTAGAAAAGGGTTGTTACATAGCCACTAATTGCAAATTCCAAATAATTCACAGAGACGGAGACGGGAATGCCATATAAAACAGAAGCGCATTCATTTATTCATCCTGAACAGACGTGAGCATTTGAGCTGGCGTTAAGAAATGGAACGCAGGTGATTTTAATAAACATCACCATGTCTCATATAGCGGCAATCAATGTTGCCTTTGAAAGGACAACCGTCAATTTCACGTGACACACTCGCCCCTTTGTAGTACATTTTATTTATGGAAAATGAAGAGCCAGGTAGCCAGCCGGCTGATGGGGCCTCACAAAAGATTTATTTACATTTTACGTACACTACAAGCAGTAATTACAAATATATTACAAAACACTTAATTTAATTTTAAATAAATAGGGGCTCAGGTATTTACTTGTTCTTCGTTATATTTTTAACTTTGCCCATCAACCGTAGATTGGGCAGGTAAAGTTAATGTAATCGTAACAAAAAAAAAATTGAAATTGAACTGAAAATGCGGTTTGAGGTCCCCCTGAATCCATTTAAGTAGTTTTTGGAATGATATCTGTGTGTGTGTTTGTGTATGTCTGTGGCAATTTTTTCGTCAAGGAAAACTCAAAAATATTTATTCAATTCATTTGAAAATTTGCCACACATAAACAAGGCCAAGAATTAAAAGTTTTTTTTTTGAGGAATTTATTTTTCCTTCAGTGGATAAGGTGATTAAAAACAAAATTTTTTTTTTTTGGTTTTTTTTTTTTTTTTTGTATCCCTTTAAAAATATAACACAATTTTAATAAATTCCAAAACCAAAATTTTTACCCTAATGGGGAATAATTTAAATAATTAAAAAGCTTTTGGTAAACAACGGACCATCAGGGGAGGCTCTAAAGGGGGAGGGGGGCAACAAATAATCAAACGCGTTGCGTTATTTCTTTGGGTGGCAAAGTTGTGTGCTCGGCTTAGTTCAACCATTTCCTTTTTATTTGTGATTTAGTTAATTTTTACTTTCTCTTACCTCTATATATGTTAATAAATATGGAGAGAAAATATTGGATTCATGTCAAAAACCCGATGTCGAGATTTTGATGAATATACAAATTTTGAGGTCAGGTCATATTAAATATGAACATGATATGAATATGAAATATAAACATGAAAATTGCTGAACGACTCAAGATGGCAAAATAAAATTTTCGCCGAAAGGTCTCTTAATGGGAATTGGTATTTTTATTGGTCCAAAATCTCTTTGGCTGCCTCCTCGCAACCCAACATTGCGTCTATTTAAATTAATTATTAGCCAATATAATTAAAATAAATTTTATCCTTCAGAACTGAGAGCAAATCACTGACACATTTCATGGAGCTATGCTGTAAAGATTAATTATATTGAAATATATAAAAGAAGATCTCTAAAATACTTGATTTTCCAAGTAATGATATATACAAAAAAAAAAATACTGAACCCTCGCAAACTTCCTACATTTTTATAATATAAAAAGCACATGTTTTATTAAAAAATAAATCTGCTTGTAAAGTTGAAATTGTAACTCCGGCTGACGAATTATTTAAATTTGCATAATTTATTAAAATATGGTCGATAGTTTTCTTCCTTCATCGGGATTCAGTTATAAAAGAACTGTGTAAATTTATTTATTATTTTTACCTCTTGCTAAATGATCAAATATGTGTATCCCAATTATATCTAGTAAAAAAGTTGAATGAACTTTTTAATAATGAAAATAAATGTAATTTTGATTAAAATAACTTGAAAATTAGATAATAAATAGGGAGAAAGCTCGTTTCAAAATAATTTATTAGACATATTTGCACTATAGGTAAAAAAATAAATAATAGTAAAATAAAGTTGATTAATTTCCGCTATCAGCAGGGAAAGTGGTGGTGGTATCGAGCTGGTTAGCTTGGCTTTCGGACCAAGGAAGGGAGTAGGGAGTGGGGAGGCGGTCAAGGACACCTACGGGCTCGACCAATTGTACCGGAACGAATGCGGTCAGCCAGGCCGCCATTTCACTTCCTTATGATTCTGATCCTGTTGGGACCTCACTCGATTTCGGGACAAAACAATCAATTTGATAAGGGAGAAAGTATTCAAGAGGATTTTATGAGAAAGTGGCGATTTATTGTTCATGTTATTCGCTAAAGGAGACTGAGAGAAATGGGTGGACCTGGACATCTAGTTATTTATATAATAGTCATATTATAAATATCTGTCACAATAACAACTTATTTGGTTTAATAGGCTTTTGTCCAGTTACAAAGTGTGTAATATAATATACAGTAAGAGTAATAATTTATATAATATAATAAAAGCAGTTATTTTTAACATTTGCTAAGCGGTAAGATTTAGGACTTTCGAGCTGACCGATAAGCCAAAAAAAATCTTACTTAATATAACCCCTGTATACTACACTGGTTATACAAAAAAAAAAAAAGAACTTAACGCAAAAAGGGATTTAGCGTGTGTGAGCCCTCCATCCTGGTTTCCATCGGTTTAATAAAATTTAATATATAGGGGTGTAAGTATTTATAAATTCCGGATTAGCCGAAGGAAAAAGTAGTTAAACTTATTACCTCAGGTGAAGATAACTCTCGAGTTCAAATCCACCTCATGGCAAAAAATCTGGTGTGACTGGCACCGCACACAACTTTCTCTTACCTTCGGTAATCGAAAGTTGTGTTCTTTTCTTTTTCTCCAGATTTGTGTCGGTATGTATTTAGTTTCCCACAGTAGGGTACAATTGAATTCAAGATTTAAAATTTATAAATATTGCAAAATGTTTATATTTTGTTACCATGGCAGCCATTTCTCCTTTCTTTTCTATGGAGTACAAGGGTAAAATGGTCTTCAGAAGATTTCAATCACAAAATGAGAATATACATTTTATTTAAGATCTAAAAAATAATTGATTTTATGAATTTAAAAAAATCGTTGGAGCAAATTTAGAGAAAATCGAAAAAAACTGAAAAAGTGCATCAGTAAAGTACTAGTACTTTTTGGCCGTTTTTTTTCTAAAGCTTCGTTTTCGTTTCAGGAGTGCCTAACTTAAATATAAAATTTCAACCTCCCTAGCTCTTTTCGTTCTTGAGATATTTTGTTTTCCCACCCCCAGACAGACAGACACACAGACACACACACACACACACCATCTCACCAAAACCACTTTTTTGGATTCAGGGGACCTCCAAACCTCAAGATCCATCAAAATCTCCACATCGAATTTTTTACATGAATCCAATACTTTCTCTCTATATATATATTACATATATACATAGGTAAGAGAAAGTAAAAATTATCTATTTCTATTTGAGATGCCTCATGAGGAAGGAGAACCTCAGTATTATTCTAATGAAAGTTACTCCCCAGGGTAACCACCACGTGTCAAAAATTCAATTTTAGCATGCTTGTAATAATGTGAAAGAAAGTTAGTTCGCAACTCCATGGAAATAAAACACCCAGTGTAGGAAAGATTTCGGTTTTAATTAGCTAATCGCATCATTTTAATAAGCTAAATATTAAAACTGATGCTTAAACATACCGCGAGTAGGGTTAATTGATGATGGTATTAACTAATTAAAGCCGAAATCTTTCACACATTGCGAGTTCTATACTTTAATAGATAGAGACTATCTCACTGGTTGACTTCATCTCATTTAATCCCAAAATTTTATTTTTACTTTCTCTTACCTCTGTATATGTTAATTTATATAGAGAGAAAGTATTGGATTTATGTAAAAAATTCGATGTCGAGATTTTGACGGATATACACGTTTTGAGGTCGCCTGAATCCAAAAACATGGTTTTCGCGACATGGTCTGTTTGTGTGTGTGTCTGCCTGTGAACAGAATATCTCAACAACGAAAAGAGATCCCCTGAGACGTGACACGAAGCTTTTAAACAAAATATGCCAAAAAGTACTAGTACTTTACTGATGCACTTTTTCAGTTTTTTTCGATTTCCTCAAAATTCGCTACAACAATTTTGATTAAAATCCGAAAATCAATTATTTTTTTAGAGTTTTTTAGAATTTTTTAAGACCACTTTACTCTTGTACTTCATAGGAAAGTTAAGAAAAATAGTTGCTATGATAACAAAATATAAATATTTTCTCATAGAAATTTTACATCTCGATATTCGAATGTACCGTACTGGCGGAAACTAATGTCGACACAAAAATCTGGTGTGACAAGCACAGAACACAACTTTCGATTACCGAAGGTAAGAGAAAATTATGTGCTGTGCGACCAGTCACAATTTTTCAAATAATTTTGTTTCAGTTAAACATTGTTTAGAATAGATTTAACTGAGGGTTTGTTTTGGCATACATAATTCATAATTGTCTTTATGGAAGATAGGCAACCCCACCTCCAAATCAGTAATCGAGCTTCTTGCATTGATGTTAGTTACTGAGTCCGATCGAAAAAGGAGTTGCAACTGGTTAAGCATATCAAAGATTTGATCTAAACTTGGATAAATATTATTCAACAAAATTAACAAGTCATTGAAATTGAAAATCACTTAATAAAAGATTTATAAAGTACATTTTTTTGAATAAAATTATAAGAAAAATGTCGAGAACAAACCTCATCAGTTAGTTTTTTTCTTTTTCTTCAAATTCTCATTATAAAATAAGTTTATATGCAATAAATTCCTTCATATTTTCTCACACTTGTAAATTGGTTAGCAACTGTTGTGTTAGCAGCTAATATATATTTTTGTTCATTTAGTAAATTAATTTTTTTATAAAATCAAGCCTCGAGGGATAGAAAGAGAGAGAAAATTAAACAACAATAACAGCAAAATCATAAAAGGGTTAATAAAATATCTGCAAAGAGAGAGAGAGAGAGAGGGGGGGGGGCTGAGAGAAGCTTTTTGCATTAAAACGAAATTCGATCTCTAGAGAACGAATCATGAATTCAATTTAAATACCAAATAGCCATGCGATGGATAATTTAATCATTCTGTACAGAGCATTATAAATAAAATTCTTGGCCGTCTGCCGGGCGATATAGAAGGATAGAAAAACGGTTAGCGGTGCGAAACTTGTCCCTCGTCCCTCACCAAACGACCTTAAAGGACGTTCCACGTTCCATTCACTCGGGTATAAAAAATCTACATTACTCATCGGAATAGAAGAATATTTTAAATTACTTCACTCGTTCGTGAAACAAAAGGAAATTGAATTGGAAGAATAAAAAGAAAAACACAATCCATTTATTATTTTTTTACTTTCTCTTACCTATGTATATATGTAATATATATATAGAGAGAAAGTATTGGATTCATATCAAAAATTCGATGTCGAGATTTTGATGGATCTTCACGTTTTGAGGTCTCCTGAATCCAAAAAAGTGGTTTTCGCGACATGGTCTGTCTGTCTGTCTGTCTGTCTGTCTGTCTGTCTGTGTGTCTGTGTGTCTGTGAACAAAATATCTCAAGAACGAAAAGAACTAGGAAGTTGAAATTTTATATTTAAGTTAGGCACCCCCATGGGACGTGACACGAAGCTTTTGAACAAAATCGACCAAAAAGTACTAGTACTTTACTGATGCACTTTTTCAGTTTTTTTCGATTTTCTCAAAATTTGCTCCAACGATTTTTTTTTAAAATTCATATATCAACTATTTTTTAGTTGCTCTTTAAAATGTATATTCTCATTTTGTGATTGAAATCTTCTGAAGACCACTTTACTCTTGTACTCCATAGAAAAGATAGGAGAAATGGTAAAAATATAAATATTTTTTTGCCAACTTATAAATTTTACATCTTGAAAATCGAATGTATCGTACTGTCGGAAACTAAATACATGTCGACGCAAAAAATCTGGTGGGACAAGCACAGAACACAACTTTCGATTACCGAAGGTAAGAGAAAGTTGTGTGCTGTGCGCCAGTCACACCAGATTTTTATAAATTCAAGTCCATCTGTCTTGTAATAAAGTTGGCGAATTTTGAAAAATAATTAAAAATTTCGGATCTAAGAGTAAAAGTATTTTAAATAAAATAAAATATGGTTTTACTGGTCGCACAGAACTCAAATTTCTCTTACCTTTGGTAATTGAAATTTATGTTCTGTACTTGTCACACTAGATTTTTTTGTGTCGAGATATATTTAGTTTCCGCCGATATATTAGAATTCAAGATGTAAAATTTAGTTATAAATAAATATTTATATTTAGTACTATGCAACCATTTATCCAATCAATTCTATGAAGCACAAGAGTAAAGTGTGTGCTTCTAACAATCAAGGGCGGATCCAGAGGTGTTTCTCAGGAGGGGGGTAATCTGGTGTGACTCGTCGCACAGCACACTATTTTTTTTAATATCGGTAATTTAAAAGCGCATTCTGTACTTGTTTGCCAGAATATAAATACACATCAAATTTGTAAGTATTAATTTTAAAAATTTTACATTAAAAATAAATTTTTTGCGAAAAAAAGGTTTTTTTTTTCGAATCTCGGGGGGGAGGGGGTAATTACCCCTTTCCCCCCACTTGTATCCGCCCTTGCTAACAATTTAGAGGCCAAAATGACAATGTAGATTTTAAAGAACATCTAAAAAATAATTGATTTATGAATTTTGATCAAAATCGTTAGAAGAATTTTGGGAAAATCATAAAATACTGAAAAAGTATATCAGTAAAGTACTAGTACTCTTTGGATTTTATTCTCTTATCTCTGCTTCTGACAAAACTCATTTAAAGAATTTCAAAAATATAAGATTATTATGAATCAACCGCCGGAAAAGATATCTTTCATCAAAATCTTCATCTTTTCCAATTATAAATTAATCATTTAATTATCATTTTTTTTTAAATTAATAATCTATTAAATAAAATATATTATATTTTTAAGGAAAACTAAATATATAAATACGTGAAATATGTTTAATAAATTTTAACGTTTAAATTTTTACGATCACGCATTATCAAATGGTATGCATATCAAGAGAGGAACATTTTTACTTTCTCTTACCCTATATATGATATATTTTCTCAGAGATGAAAATTTATTATATTTTAAATGTCTTTTTTTTGGGATTGTCTTTTGGAAAGAGATCAAATTGCAAAAGGCACAATTTCAAAAAATTCAAAAATAAGAGTATTTTAAATAAATGTTTATCTTTATTACGTATACTTTTGCTCCGTGGCAATTCCAGGATCCTTGAACCCCCCCCCAACCGAATTCGGATACCCGAATAAAAATGATTAAAAATGATCGAGGGATTCACACGCCAGCAGCAGGTCTATATAGAGAACCTTGAGGGACACACATATTTCTTCTGGTCACTTTCGATCTACTGTGTGTGTCACTGGTGTGGACGTGTATTTCCCTATGTGTTCCTCAAGGTTCACTATGCAGACCTGCTGCGGGCGTGTGAATCCCTCGATCATTTTTAATCATTTTTACTCGGGTAGACTCTTTATTGATTGGTATTTGAGCTTAATTGAAACTGCTCTTTTTTTAATAGAAAGTTTGAACATGCTTAATAGGTAGGCCTATTATGCTTTTTAATTAAAAAAAAAAAATTGAAAAATCTCATGTATTTTGCATTTAAACGCTCTTTGACACGTGTTAATTTTATCGGATAAAGCAAACGTAGGATAAAATTTTTTTCTATTATTTTGAGATGAGATGGAACAAATTCGAAAAAAAAAAAAAAATATGGGACACTACTATGTATGAGAAAATTAATTAATGTTAACAGTTACAAAATTATTTTCTATTACATAAGTAATTAAATAAATTACGTATAATATACCCTAGTATTATTAAGTAATAAGTTTTTATGAAGTGTTTATGCTTGCTATTATCCCATCTTGTCTTTTTACTTTCTCGTACACACACCCAGACGTAATTCCAAAATAATATACGAGAAAGTTTAGGGAAGTCATTCCCCATTTTTTACTAATGTATTTTACTAATATCTTATCCAGCCAGCATCAATCAGTTCAGTTGAACAAATTATGGCTATTTGGGATCGAGTGAGGGACCACGATAAAAAAATCTCTCCTATAGGCTAATAAATGATTTACAGCCTTAGTAATCTGATAAAGAAGGTATTTTTCTATAATACATTTATAAATAATAATAAATAAAAATGTACATTAACATAATGTTAGGAAGGTGAGTGTTTCACTTGTTTCATATCATGCTAAAGAGTCTTTAGATTAGATAGATCGTAATTTGTGAGACAATTTTACTTATTTATTTAGGACCCTCTACATAATGATTGATATAATAGAGATAAGAGTGGTTTGGAATAAATTAAATAAATCCTTTTGACTAAGAAGAGTGTGAAACCTCCCTCCCCCGGTTTTTCTAAGGGTCAGGTAATGAAGAAATCTCAAGATTTATTTATCACCATCGGCCTTTTATGAAAATAAATGAGGACCCTGAAACCCGGAAAGGGATTCATTTTAAAATTCAAGAGGAGTGATAATCATAATTGAGTTGAAGACAGCCGGGCTGCATAGGATCATTTTAAAATAATAAAGAGGTTTTTTTTTTTTTTTAATGAGGACGTATTAGTGGCACTTAAGAATTTATTTGTAAAAAATTATTCAATTATTAAAGGGGCAGATGTATTTTACTTCACTTATTTAAAACTCCCATTGATTCTATTCTACGTATAAATTAATAGAAACTTTTATTTTTTGAAAGTGGGGGAGTGTCTTCTCTATCCCTTTAAAAGTTGACGCTACTGGTTTTAATACCCGAGTAAAAATGATTAAAAATGATCGAGGGAATCACACGCCCGGAGCAGATCTGCATAGTGAACCTTGAGGGACACACAGGGATATACACGCCCGCACCAGGGACACACATTTTTCTTCTGGTCACTTTCGATCTACAGTGTGTGTCCCTGGTGCGGGCGTGTGTATCCCTGTGTGTCCCTGGTTTGGACGTGTATATCCCTATGTGTCACTTAAGGTTCACTATGCAGACCTGCTGCGGGTGTGGGGATCCCTCGATCATTTTTAATCATTTTTACTCGAGAAACAAAAATTTATAAAAATCCCAATTTTTAATCAAAATTTACTACTATTTTTTCAAAGTAAATTAATTCAAAGGATCTCTCCACTCTTTTAGTACACTAAAAAAGCGTAATTTTCTCAAAAACTATTCAGTTTAGGAAAAAAACGTTTAAAAATAAAAAAAGATTGCTTAAAAAAATGTGTTAGATAAAGTACTATTTCCGGGTTGATGGAATTTAGGGACCATTCAAATATTAATCAAGCAGCTTAGGTGTAGGAGGGTATCACATTTGTTACTTTTGCCATAAAAGACTAGTGGGAGTTAATAAAATAACGACAACGAAACATGCAAAAATGTTTCTTTAAAAAAGGTTGAAATATTTTTTTATAAACTAAATGCTTACGTAAACACTGGTTGACGTTTGCTTGTTATTGCCGGAAGTTTAACACCCAAAAAAGTGACAGATGGACGAATACACAAAAATAATTCTAAATTTTTTTTGTCCAAAACGTCTTTGAATTTTTTGACTATTACAATACTTTCTCAATATGAGAAAGTAAAAAATACCTCCACACTTTTTACGTATTCATATATAATTTCGTCGAGACGGAAATGAGCAAAGAAAATTGTTTTTAATTTCCCTATCAGATATGCGGATATAAGGTGATTTATAAATTAACATGAATAATTTAAGATTATATATTGACTGAAATTCTAAAAAAAAAAATAATAATAACAAATGTAAAAAAAAGTGAAATAAACCTGTCTGTTATCTCTATTAGGAGAGCAGCCAAATTGTCCTGACTCTCTGGCTTCTGTTCAGTTGACTGGCCTCTAATTACGATAAATTCAAATATTACAATTTATATTCATTAATCACTAGTAAAAGAACGTGATGTGAATTCATTTAGAGGGCAGTCACCATTTCACCATTTCAGGATGCAATAGTTCTGCTTGGCATTTGAATAGATAGTGAAAATCCCTCCATTTACACCCATAAAAAGCTCAAGACCATAAATATATAAATAATAAATATCATCACGTGTTGTTTTAATTTTAAATAAGTATAAAGAGGGGAACTCAAGCCTTTTATTAACTAACTCACTTTCTTCAATCACGATAATCGAGTTGTAGTGGGAACTTTCTCCATAGTGGAAAGGGGTCAAGACTTTTTTTAATCTTTTTCCTTATTTATTATTCAATATAATTGAAAAAATTACTTAATAATCCTTCTTTCCTTCACTTTATTATACATTTGAATAAGTATTGTGGTCGTGCACAAACGCAAACCTATGCAGAGTCAAAGGGGTTTAAGTAAATTGGGTTTATGTGAATAGTGAAAATTAAAATTAATATATTTTTTTTTTTATAATGAAAAATGATGAATTTATTTGGTCGTCCGTCCACTGCGAAAGCGGGTTTTTTTTTTTTTATCTACACTGTTTTTCTATCATTCTTATTTATTTGTATTTCTCTTTACACTCTATCATTTTTATTTATTTGTACTTCTACTACACATCAATCTTTGTAACATTTTACCTATATAATTTTTTGTAAAAATGGTGTATATTTATGTTTATTGTATTTTTATAAGATTTACAAATTTTTGTATCGTTTTATACTCATGGCCCAAACTAGGCCAAGAGACAAAAAAAAAAAAAAAAAACTGCGAAAGCGGAAAGTCCTGGTTCGAGTCCAGAGGGCGCAAGGCCCAATCAAACACAAACTCGCAAATATCCTTAATCGAAACAAAATAGTGATGGATTTATATTGTCCGATTTGAAAAAAAAATTTATATCTGTAATGTCCATCTGGGTGGGCCACTTTTTCCGGGTATTACATTTCGCTCCGGAAAAACGTGGCTAAACAACCCGCCCTAGAGATACATAAACCTCTTAATTGTACTGAATTTGCCCCGTTTTCGGCCCCAGATGAGGCATTTCTGACCCTTCATTTCAGGGCATTATAACCGCTATGTTCAGACTAGAATGTCAGTTCTCATCGGAAATGAAATCTCGTTACCTAAAAATATGGTTGCTTTAACCTAATTAAAACTTATTGACAATTTTGGAATTTTCGGTCGAAATTTCAAAACTTTGAGGTTAAAATTCTCACAGAAGATATTGTCCGATTTGAAAAAAAAAATGTATACCTGTAATAGTTTGTACAAGTCGAAAAGCTGATGCCGCGTCATAACGCCGTGTGCGGGCAGGGTTGATACAATATGGGTGGGGGGGGTGTTGTTTTTAGTTTTGGTGGGGGGGTTGTATTCCTCTTGTGCTTACTCATACAACAGTATCGCCCCAACGCGGCGTTGCAAAAAAACGCCAAACGCCGCGTTATAACGCGTTCTGTCTGTTTAGGCCTTTAATATGTGTTTGTGGAGGTGGATTTGTACTAGAATACTTGATTACTAGAATAATTGATTCCTTATACGGCTTTTCGTGGAACGTATCTAGGCCGTAAAGCGAGCTATGGGTGTATATGAATATTTTTAATAAAACTCAAAAAGATTTTTTGAAGTAACTGGCATTTCTTTCTCTTGTGTGAGTTTATAAGTCAATTCACAGTCGAAAGAAATGTAAGGAAAACCCGTTAGGGACTAATGAAAGATAAGAAATTATACAAGGAGAACTCAAACAAAATAAATATTACTAAGACAGGGACACCTATTCAAACAGGACCATTTGTTAAAAATTATTACTTAATACCAGCATTGAAATTGAATGGCGCCTTCCATTCCCTCCCCGATTCTTGATAATTCATATGAATGTTAATGGATTTGGGTGTGCGACCTAAAAAGGGAAAAGAACCCGATTTTCTAGCTAAAAAACTAGAGAGCTTATTTATCAGCACTTAAGATAGAAGAATTCGAATTTAATCAAAATCACTAATTTCAATTTTGGAAATATTTCAAAAATTTGTTCATTTTAAGTTTCTTGCCCTTTGAAGAATTCCTGATTATTTATTTATTTTTTTACTTTCTTCTTTATACAAAAAATTATACCTCGAGATTTTAGAATAATATTTTTGTTGGGATTATCTCTTTGTATGTGTATCTATGCGTAAGTGAGTGAACACGATATATTAAAAACGCAGATCTAGATCGAGGAAATCTGTTATTATGTTTCTTACACTAAAATTATAGATCTGCCTATACAGGGGTTGGATAAATTAATATGAACACCGGACATTAGACAATATTTATTAAGGAGTCAAAAAAAATCCAAGACATAGGCAGCCAAAATTATTTCTTTTATTATTGCCGTTCCAGGCTGACGTTTCGGCCACTGGTCTAGGCCATCTTCAGAGCTAGAAAATATTTTCGTACATTTTATTATAACATGTTAATGTGGCACTTTCTATAAAATATAAAAATATCTATATAATCTATAATAATATACAGTATTGATTAACAGAGTACATACCCGGAGGCGAGAATAAATGAAAATTACAATTTCAGCGACACAACACTGTATATCAATATCAATACTGCATATTATAATAGATTATATAGATATTTTTATATTTTATAGAAAGTGCCACATTAACATGTTATAATAAAATGTAAAAAAATAGATTTTGATAGGGCAGGTTCAGCCAAATAAAAGCCTTTATATGCTTCTCGACTCCGGAGACGTTTCGAGATATTTTTAATGTCTCATCATCAGTCCGTATCGAAAAGCATCGAGAAGAAAAATCGTCCGTATCGAAAAATATCGAGAAGCATATAAAGGCTTTTATTTGGCTGAACCTGCCTTATTAAAATCTATTACATTCAAGCCACCAAATCTTATTTATATGTAAAAAAATATTTTCTAGCTCTGAAGATGGCCTAGACCAGTGGCCGAAACGTCAGCCTGGAATGGCAATAATAAAAGAAATAATTTTGGCTGCCTATGTCTTGGATTTTTTTTGACTCCTTAATAATACCTCCAGCCACAAAGACATAAACATTATTTATTTATTATAATGTGATGAGCTACCATTTGCTTGTAGAAATCTTTACAAGTTATTTATGGGTACTCTAGGATGTCTATTCTAAGTTTTCGACCTCGAGGTCCCTGTGCAGGAGGTGGGGAGGGGGTGCAAAAACCTCAAAATCTTTGAACTTTTTTCAGTTTTTTGCTTATATCTCGTACACCAGGGGCGTATTTATGGGGGGGGAGGGGGCCCGGGCCCCCCCGAAATTTCCCAACCACATATACATATATAGGGATATACAGACATCAGCGCAACAAATTTTCCGCAGGATGGACAACTTTGGTTTCGCAATAGAAAAATGTTCCGCAAAAAATTTCGTGTGAAAAAATATAGTTTCTTAAAAAAAGAATTTTCGTAGAAAAATTTTTGAGTTGGCCCCGAAAAAATTTCTATATACCCCTTCGTACACTAAGAATATTTTGTGAACTGCTTAGGCTATTATTATTAAGCCAAATTCATAAAATGAATAAATTTAAAAATAAATTACGAAATATTTATGTAAAAATTGACTTGATGACTTAATTTATTATAAATGTTTAATTTTTTTTTATGAAATTGTTCATTTTATTTTCGCAATCGAGTTCATCAAATGATGGATGGCAGGGGTATCAATGTCTTATGAATATAGATCCACTATTTTAAATGTCTAATCAAAATATTAAGCAATAAAAAAGAACCGTTATTCAAAGCGTTCGTTATCAAAGACCTCTTTTTTATATATATAACATTTATATACTGTATAAAAATAAATCATTAATAATTTATAAAGAGACTGGCAAAGGGAATAATTTATATGATTAATTAAATAATTCAAATATGTTTTCTAGCAAAGAAATTAATTTAATTTATTTTACTGTAAATATCCCCTATGTTTTATTTTAGAGCACTGTCAACACTTTTTTTTAATACTAGCTGTGCCATCCGCCTTCGGTGGATAGGCTAATGGGCTTCGCCCCTCCCAGAATCCCTTTTTTGTTCTCTCCTATCGAAACATCATCACATATTTGGCTCGGGCCCGCAGATGCTTGCGTCCCCTCCTAGAAACTGTTGACCGGATATAAAAAAAATCAAATAATTTTAAAAAATACAGTAGGCCTATACTGTATAAGAGAAATGATCTTTCTGGTTGGCTGCAGGTGACCAATAATCATAGGTCTTTTGACATTATGCACTGGTGAAGGTCTTGTATCGTTAAAGCCGAATATAATAAATAAATTTTTGAAAATATTTGTTTATAGGGGAAAGTCGGACAAAAGTGGGTAGGTGGACAAAACAGGGATTCACGTTTTATGGCTACATTTGTGGGGACACTTTGATAAAATTTTCACGTTAAAAGGTTAAGAATTCGGCGTTTTCGAGGAGAGTTTAATTAAATAGATTTTAAAATGGAAAATGGTAAAAATATTAATATCATCATATCATCAGTTCATAAATTTCTAAATTGTCTGGGACCCGTGGGCCAGAGAGAAGACACTAGCTAGCTTCTCGTGCCGGGGTCTCGGGTTCGCTTCCCGTCCCAAGCGAGAAAAATTTATTTCATTTGAATTGACTACAAATCATTTGAAATAAATAGGGATGGGGGTCTAAATGGCCTTAGATATGCCTAAAAAGACCTTAAATAAAAAAAAAAAATTCCAATTGATTTACATTTGAGGTGTTGACAAATGTCAATATTGATCAACTTAAAGCCAAAGGGCTCGGGTTCGGATTCCAAGTAGTCCGATGAATATTATTTGGATACCAAATAGAATAAATGAACCCCATATTTAAATAATTTGTGTATCGTTAAAGTTATGTGGCCTATGATGTCAAAAAGAATTTAAAAAATGAATAAAGGAATGTGGTTATGTGACAAAATCATTTTTAGTGCGCTATTTTCTTAGATTCTTACAACCATCTGCCTTTATCAAAAATTGTATTTTTTATTCTTTATGCTGAAAAGTTCTCAATAAAAGAAAGAAATACAATCTAGTATTATTTATTTTAGGAGATGGCAGAACACGTAATTCTGGCATGGATGGATGGATCTGAAGTCTCTCGGTTGTTCCTGTTGGTTAACTTGTCTGGCCACTGACCTGGTCATTTTATGCTACTCGCGCGTCAGGAGTAAACCGGGCATCATGGATTTGGCCGTTTGTTGGTACTCAGTTATCCTGTTGAATGAGAA